>PVIR01042274.1:0-12329 GCA_004026965.1 Petromus typicus | reverse complement strand
CTGAGCTCAGCCTCAAACTCACATCCCAGCAATCCTCCTGCCTCTGCCTCCCGAGTGCTGGGATTACAGGCGTGAGCCACCACGCCCGGCAAGCTTCCTTTCTTTTTTGTTATAATCTCATTATTTTTCCCCTTCACCCCATTTTGCTTTGAGTATTTTCTGTTTCACAATATATAACATACATTCTAGAACTCATTTACATCTTTATTTTCTCATACCAGAGAAAAGATGCAATATTTACACATCTGTGACTATTTATTTCACTTATGAGGATGTCCTCAAGGTATGTCCATCTAAGTATAAACGATTCAAGCTTATCTTTTTTATGGCAGAGTAATACTCCATTCTGTAGAAGAACCACAGCTTTTTTCCCCAGTCTCCAGTTGATGGACATTTTGGTTGTTTCCAAGATGTAGCAATCACAAACTGAGCTGCTATAAACATGGGTACACATATGTCACTGTGATGTGAATCTTTTAATTCTTTTGTGTATATACCCAGCAGAGCAATGGCCAGGTCAAATGGGACCTCCAGTCCTAGCTTTTTGAGGAATCTCCAAACTGATCTCCACCACGCTTGTGCAAGTCTACATTCCCACCAACAGTGGAGAAGGGTTCCTTCTTTTCCTCAGCCTCGCCAACATTTATTGCTGGCTAAACGTGAAATAGCAGCCATTTTTTGTGGAGTGAGATGAAATCTTAATGTTGTTTTCATTTGCATCTCTTGAATGACTAGTGATGTTGAACATTTCTTCATATGCTTCTTAGCTGCTTTTATTTCTTCCTCTGAAAAGTATCCGTTCATTTCAGATGTCCATTTTTGAATTGGGTCTTTAAATTTGGATGGGTTAATTTTTTTAAACCCTTTATATATTCTAGATAGTAACCCTTTGTCTGAGTAATGGCTGGTAAAGATTCTTTCCCATATTGTTGGCTGCCTTTTCACTTTGCTGGTGGTTTCTTTTGCTGTGCAGAAACCTCTCAATAGGATGAGATCCCATTTATCGATTTCTTCTATCAGTTCTCATGCTATGGAGGATTTCTTCATGAAACCTTTCCCCAAACCAATGTTTTCAAGAATTTTACCTAACCTGTTTTGCAGCAGGTTTAGTGTGTCTGTCTTAATATTTAGGTCCCTAATCCACCTTGATTTTATTTTAGTACATGGTGAAAGAGCTAGGTCTAGCTTTAGACTTTGGCAAGTTAAAGTCCAGTTTTTCCAGCACCATTTGTTAAAGAGGCTATCCTTCCTCCACTGAGGGTGTTTGGCTCCTTTGTCAAAAATGAGATAACTTAGTGTGTCTGGAGTTGTTTCTGGATCTTCTAATCTACTCCACTGGTCTTTGGGTCTGTTGCTTTGCCAGTACCACGCGATTTTTTATCACAGTGGCTTTGTAGTATAGTTTCAAGTTGGGGATCATAATACCCCCCATCATGTCCTTATTGGTTAGAATTGATTTTGCTATTCTTGGTCTTTTGTGATTCCAGATGAATTTCTGAATTATTTTCTCTAGATCTATGAAATATGCCATTGGGAGTTTAATTGGGATTGCGTTGAATCTGTTTAATAGTTGTGGGAGTATAGCCATTTTGACGATATTGATTCTTCCAACCCAGAAACAAGGGATGTCTTTCCATTTTGATGGTATCTTCTTCTATCTCCTTTTTCAGAGTGCTGTAATTTTCAGAGTAGAGTTCCTTCACCTCCTTTGTTAGATTGATTCTTAGATTTTTTTTTTTTTGATGTTACTGTGAAGGGGAATGATTCCCCTATTTCTTGCTCAGTGAATCTGTTGTTTGTGTATATGAAGGCTAATGATTTTTGAGCATTAACCTTGTATCCAGCTACAGTACTAAATTTGGCGATTAGGTCTAGCAGTCTCTTGGTTGAGTTTTTAGGATCCTCTAGAGTATTATGTCATCAGCAAATAATGACAGTTTAACTTCTTCATTTTCTATCTTTATTCTTTATTTCTTTGTCTTGCCTAATTGCTGTGGCTAATTTTTCCAGCACAATATTGAACAGGAGTGGTGAAAATGGACATCCTTGTCTTGTACCTGACCTTAGTGGGAAAGGGTTCAGTTTTTGACAATCTAGGGTGATGCTGGCTGTTGGTTTCTCATAAGATGTCTGCTTTTTTGAAGGGAAGGACTAGCACTGTTCCAAAATAATGTACTATTTATTGGGAGCTTTTCAATTATAACTTGCCTTTTGTTAGGTTTCAAACTTACAACATTCCTGCCAGGCTGATGGCAATGCAAAAGTTTGACACCCTCTGTTGGACAGACTGGGACACAGGAATCTCAGACATTGCTAGTAAGAGTGAGAAATGGGTCAGCTCTTTGGGAGAGATTGGTAAATCACTAACGGAATTACCTGTGAACTTACCCTTTGACCAAAGCACTCTACTTTGAAGCTTTTTATCTTACAATACATCATAAAAATTTAAAATGGCCTATGTCCAGAAGGATGTCTTGTGACATTGTTTATAACACCAAAAGATTAGAAACCACACGTGTTCAGCAATACAGATCTTAAAAATAACTATGATGTGACCACACAGTGAAGTATTATACAGTTATAAAATAGAACAAAGATTACTGTCCGTTGGTATGGAGAAATCTACATGATGTACTGTCAAGTTTAGAAAAGCAAAGTACATAGAGTGCAGTTTATTTATATAACAAACAAGGAATAAGAATGTATAATTTATAAAAAATAAGTAAAAATACTGGGAGGGTATCTTGGAGAGAACAGAAAAGAATGGAATGAGAAAGATAATAGAAGGAAGATTTCCCACATTCACCTTTCTATTTAGTTTTGACTTCAGTGATGTAACTATAGTGTACATTCAAAATTAATTTATGAAGCTAAAATAAAAACAAATCTTCACTAGTCGGTTCCCTTACTTTGGCTCCAGGACTAAAGTCAGATATTTGGGGCTGGGTAGGGTGGTGTATGGTGGATGTCAAAAGCCATGATCAGATAGATGCCTTGAGACCGGACAGCCATCCATTTCCCTGTGCTGCTCTTCAATCAGTGCTATTTTCTATACTTGTAGCAGAAATTCTGACTTCTTTTGTCCACCAGTTTTGCTAGACTTGTCCTGTCTTGTTTCTTGGGGCTGAGCCTAGCAGTTCAATCTTGCCTGTTTTTCTATCTTTCTGAGCCTGGGGCTGTTCTTTGCTCTTATAGGAGGTCAATTCTACCTGTCCACCCTCTGCTGGGAATGGCGTCTGGTCCCTCCACTCCTGGCTCATCTCTGTGGCCTCCTTTCCCTGCTGACAACTGCAACTAGTGCTGCTTGCCTGCCTGCATCACCAAGTCCTACCTTTCCTTTGATGAACACTGCCCAGTGCCTACTTCTTACCAGCAATGCTACAGTAAACTGTAGCTCCCAGGAAGTGCGTGCTTCCTGTGTGCGGCATGGGACAGTGGTGCAGTGGTGCTCCCACTTGATCTTCATGAAGATCCAAAGAACTGGGTAATATCTCGGTTTTACAGAGAAACACACTGAACAACATGAAGTAAAATAACTTAGGAAAGGTTATGCAACCAATAAATGGAGAACATGGGATTGCACATGCCTTACGTCAAACATCTCCGGCTAGTTTGGAAGTATCTTCAGCTAGTTTGCATTCCAGGGAATTCCTGTGACCTGAGGCCATGCACTTCAGAGCCCGGCAAAGCCCACACTGCTTCTCTTGCTTCCACTGCCTGAGCTGAATTTGGTCCTGCAGTGTTGAAGAATTTTCTTACTTCTTTTAGCTAGGAGTAACAATAATTTGTAATGGCAAATGCTAGGTATGAAGAACATGTATGAAACATATTTTTCAGGCTTTATTACGCTTTACCTTTCCCTTCATCTCTCCTTGCTTCTCTCCCTTCATTATCCTTCTTTTCTATAAGAAAACAATTAGGCAGATATGATACACTTGTAATCCCAGCACTTGGAAGGCTGAGACAGGAGGGTCATCATGAGTTTAAGGCCAGACTCAGCTATATAGTGAATTCAAGACCAGTCTAAACTACATAGCAAGACCCTATCTCAGAGCAAAAACAAAAACAAAGAAGGAATGAAAACAAGCATCTCTCCACAAAAAGACCAGAATGCAGTGAAACATTACCCATATAAGGATTCAGGGGTATATATACAGCTGGGAATTTTTTTTTCTCAATTTACAAACATGCTAATATGTTCTATTTCCTTATTATAGGAAATTTCCTAACTGATACTATTTGTCATTTAATTTGTTGTATTTACCTGAAAAAATTAAAAGATATTAAAACTGCTTAAGTTTTAGAATAGCTTAGATTCATTTCCCTCACTTAGGCTGAACTGACAACATTTCACTGCAATACATTCTGGTCAAACTTAATATAAGTTTAGAACACTGTGAGACATTGCCTCCCACTTAAACATAATAATTAAAAGTAAAATATGTCCAGAACTATGTGATAATATGATACATTAATTCAATTTTCATTCAAGTTTTCTTCAAACTTGGACATTTTACATTCTCAAATAATAACAGCATTGTATATTCATTGTCTTGAAACTCAAAATCAACTATAATCACACTTCATGGAGAATATTTATTTCTATGAGTGAAATCAAGACTTTTGCACTTATATCTCATACTTTGGTTTCACCAACAAGGTGAACAAATGTAGACACAGTATTGAAAGAAAAACCAAAGATATTTTGGATAAGATATAACAAAAATTACTAATACACAAATTTGGGGGGATTTATTGTTATTGTTCCAGAGATGAGGTTCCACTCTATTATCCAGGCTGCCCCAAGCTCATGGGCTCAAGAGATCCCACTGCTTCAGCCTCCCAAGTAGCCAGAACTACCAATACATGTCACTCACTATGCCCATCTCTTAAACTACATTTTTAAATGTAGATAACTAGAGAGCTGGGAATGTACCTTTGTATTGGAGTGCTTGCCTTGCAGATGAAGTGCATTTCCTAGCAACAGAGAAAAGCATGTAAAAGAAAAAGAAGCCCAGAAACTAGGACACTAACGTTGACTGAGAGGACTTGTGTCTAAAGTGTAAGAGCTGGAATATTAACTCACAGGAACACGAGAACATGGTATGATGTTTACACCGGATGATTATATGAAATAAAAAAGCTAAACGAAGCAGAGGCTTTAGAACTCTTGGAGAAGTCAGGGGTTTGAGAATAGAGCAACATGAAAACCCTAAACCTAAGGTGGGATCTAATTGTATACTGGCCTTCTGGAGTGAGAATCCAGCTGGTGAGCTAACAAAATGTTAGAATATAAAAAACTGATGCCCATCATGGAGCTCTGGTTGCCAACTGTGGGAACTTTGAGAACCAAATGTGAAGTAACACTATAGGGACAAATCTCTCGGAAAGCACCGTCCCTATTAGAGCTGAGCTCTCAATAAAAAGTTACAGGTCCTATGAAGAATAAGTAAGGCTCAAAAGACTCACTGACAAGAGTGAACACCCTTAAAGAGAGCAGAAACATTACTATGTGTAAAATGATTAAAGGTTTTAAAGTGTAATAATAAATGCAAAATTGAAGCTCGGTGCAGTGGCACATGCCTATGCACAGTAATATAATAAGATATTGTCTCAAAAATCAAACTAGAAGAGCCGGGGATGAGGCACAGCACTCCGTGGACTAAATCTCCAGGACCACCAAAGAACAAAAGGACAATATGAACAGAGAATAAGCACATCTGAAACAGGATCAAATTAGCCGCTGGAAATAAAAATCACTTAATTCAAATTTAGAACTCCACAAATAGTTAAGTCATCATGTAAAAAGTCAGCTGAAGAACAGATCTGTGTGAGTCATAAAGTGATATAGATAACAAGATGAACATATTAAAAGAGGTTATGAGATGTAGAAGACAAAGTAAGTTCCAATGTACTTGCAAAAGATGTTCTAGAAAATAGACTACAGAGACATTCGAGAGATAATGGCTAAAAATAATGATATGATTCACATATTACATGGTTGTTTTATGTAGAAAATCTAAAATCTACAGAAATCATGAGACTTAACAAAACAGATGAAAAATTAATATGCATTGCTCTGGAAAAGTATATTTTTCCAAATTTTTTACTTTATGAGCACAAAGTTGGTTAACAGCATTCTCTTATCTTTTTAATCTCCATTGTTGCTGAACTCCTAACACCTTTGTCACTAACAAAACTTCTGCCTTTTCTCTTCTTTAGTAACACCAGAATATATAGAACTTACTTTGTTATTTCAAAGAGAAATATTTTGGATTCATAATCCTTCTATTATTTGTATGTCTTTTATTTAATCAGTGTACTGTTTATATGTTTTTGGTTTTTTTTAAGGTTTTGTTTTGAGACAGGGTCTCACTTTGTGGTTCAGGCTGGCCCTGAGCTCAGCCTCAAATGCACATCACAGCAATCCTCCTGCCTCTGCCTCCCAAGTGATGGGATTACAGGCATGAGCCACTACGCCCGGCACTGTGGTATGTGGCACTGGTTGCTGCTGGGGTGAATCTCCACACGAGTATTGTTATGTGGTTACCGGGGATCGAACCCGGGTCCTTGTGATTGCAAGACAGGTGCCGGAACCACTGAGCTATATCCCCGGCCCTGTTTATATGTTTTCTTTGTTTCATTGCTAGAAATCAAACCCAGGCCACATACATGGTAGGTAAGTGTCCCACCACTGAACTGCTTTTTAAAATTTGTGTGTTTGAGGATGATCAAAGAATAGGGAATTCAAAAATCACTATGTGTAGCCAAAAATAATTAGTTTTTATAAATAATCTAATAGATAAGACACAAATGTTACCAAGCGTGGGAAAGCGCATTTGCTATCTCAGCTACTATGGAGGTGTAAGTGGGAATGTTGTCAAGTTTGAGATCAACCTGAGCAACTTAGTAAGACCCTGTCTCAAAAAAAAAAAAAAAAAAAAAAAAGGCTGGGAATGTAGGTAGGAGCTTTCTCAGGCCTCCACTCACTGTGCATACCCAGGACTTGAAGCTGAAGATCTATCCTAGCTTATATTCTTTTTTTTCTTGTTATTTTTTTAACTTCCAAATTTGAAAATATAACTACATAGTTTTCAGCTAGTGTGGATAGAAGCTAAAAATTCCTCTCAGAATGCCATTCTCCTGTGACCTACAACATATCTTTTGTAAATTAAGTGAAATGAGAGATAAGAAAATATACATATACTCATAAAATAAGTAAAGATAATTAGAACCTATACTCCCAAATCACTTCACACACAAAAACCTATTCTAGGTGCATGTATTAGGTACTTGTTGGTGAAACAAATACCTGACAAGTACAATTTAAAGAGAAGAAGCTTGTGTTGGCTTATAGGTTCAGAGTGTTCACTCATGGCTGGCTGACTCCACCGCAGACGTGGCAGGGAAGATGGGCCTGGCAGAAAAGCTGCTCAATCTATGGCAATCAGGAAGCACAGAGAGAAGGGAGAGACGGAAAGATGAATACCCTCTTCAGATCATGCTCCCCCACCAATCCTCACCTTATGACACACTCAGCTATAATCTCATGGCTGCGTTAGTACGCTGAGGAGCACGATGACCCCAGTATCCAACCATCTTTCAAAAGCCCCACTTCAGACTATTGTGGTTGAGACTTTTTTTTTCACTTTGTAGTTCAGGCTGGCTCTGAGCTCAGCCTCAAACTCACATCACAGCAATCCTCCTGCCTCTGCCTCCTGAGTGCTTGGATTACAGGTGTGAGCCATCACACCCGGCACTGTGGTATGTGGTACTGGCTGCTGCTGGGGTGAGTCTCCATGCCCAGTATGGTATGTGGTTACTGGGGATCAAACTCGGGTCCTTGCGCTTACAAGACAGGCGTCGGAACCACTGAGCTAAATCCCCGGCCCAGTGGTTGAGACTTTTGAGGGACATACAAGACTTAAGCAATAATCCTCATTAATGAACTATATACAAAAAACAGCCTTATACAAACATAGAAGTTAATATAAACATTTTCTTGTAGGAAATAAAATTATCAAAGGAAACCACAGTGTGGGATTCAAATGGTCAGTCACAGAGCAGAAGGAGATATTTGCTAACTATCAAATTCTCAAGGGATTCTTATCCTGAATGTGTAAATAATTATTATAAATCAATAAGGAAAAGATATATCAAATCATTAAACTGGTCAAAAGAACTGCAGAAGCATTTTATAGAAAAGAAAACATAGATGACCAAGAGATGGGCAAAATGTTACTTAATTTCATTAGCAACCAGGAAAACACAAATTAGTTTTGATATGTCTCATGAAATTGGCAAAAATCAAAATGTGATACTGTCACACACTGACAGGCATGTAGAGTAAGGCAGTTTCTCATACTTTGCTAAGTGGTGTGTAAAGTAGTACAATTCCTTTGAAGCTAATTTTGCTTTATGAAGACACCATACTTTATGGCCTAGCAATTCCACTCCTAAGTACTAAATCTAGAAAAACTATCCTGCTCCAGGAGGCATTTATGAAAGCACTACTACTACTACTACTACTACTACTAGAAGAAAGCTAGATGCCAATCAATGTCTGCTGACAGAATAAGTAAAATACAGGGGATGGAACACTATTTAGCAATGAGTATGAATAAATTATAGTTGTACCCAAAAGCATAGAGAAGCTTCAGGAATGTAATTTTTAATGGAGAAAAAAAACTGAAGAAAAAGCATAAACAGTATTAGTCTAATGATATATAGTTTTAAAAGAATGCATAACAATATATAGTCTTTGTGAAACTATACAGATAATAAATATTAAGGTTACAATAATGGTGGATATAAGAGGAATTAGTGAGCACCAAAGGGAATTCAAAGTAATAAGGTTGCTTTTTTTTGCCTTTTTCCTACACTCCGTGGTGATGGCATAGGTGTTGTGTGATGTTACTTTGGCGCCTTACGTTGGCTGTCTGTAGTCAGAGGTGGAAGGATGCAGAAGGGCCATGTGTGTGCTGGACAGCTGGAGGAGCCAGTCGAAGTTGAAGACCTAAAACTCACTCCAGAGGATCTTGCCTATTCATGTCAGGAAGCTGGAGGTCTGCACTGGAAGCCTGGAACAGGTGTCCAAAGACAATGGCGAGGACTGGAGCTCCTCCAATGAAGCAGAAACAGGACGTCCTTCTTCTTTCCTTTATTATTCCTTCCAGGCTATAAGCTCATTGGTCAGTTCCACTCACATCCAGGCCGGGTGTTCTCTCATTAGTGAGTTAGTTGCCCACATACTGTGCTAAACCAATCAGCTATGTATTTTTTATTCAAGTTGATGCCACAGTTAACTCTCAGAGGAGAGTTTTACCATAACACTATATTTTGCATATTTTTTAAAAAAATATACTGTTTTGTATCTGCTTAGGATCTTTTTTTTTTTAGGTTTTTTTTGAGACAGGGTCTCACTTTGTGGTTCAGGCTGGCCCTGAGCTCAGCCTCAAACTCACATCGCAGAAATCCTCCTGCCTCTGCCTCCCGAGTGCTGGGATTACAGGTGTGAGCCACCATGCCCAGCACTGTGGTATGTGGTACTGATTGCCGCTGGGTGTGAGTCACCACACCTGGCATTGTTGTATGTGGTTACTGGGTTCAATGGATTGAACCCAGGTCCTTGGGCTTGCAAGACAGGCACCAGAACCACTGAGCTAACTCCCCGGCCCTGCTCAGGATCTATTTAAAATCATTTAAGTGTGGAAGGCTAAAGGAATGACAGCTTTCCAAGATTGAAAAAGGATATAAATCTTCAGATTGTAGAAGTATATGTCTAACCTCCACTGTAGGTTAATAAATACAGAATTCAAACTTAGTACAGAAAAGTGAAATGCCACATGGACAAGAGAAAAGACAATCTGCCTTCAAAGAAACAAGTCCATTTCTCTGTGACAATGGCACAAGTCATAAGTGAAATAAAGACTCTAAAATGGCGAAGAGAAGAAAAATCCTGGATGGAATCAAGCTATTTCATTCAAGAACTAGGACTGATGAGCCTATCAGAGGGCGCCATTAACAGGTCCTCAATGGAGGAACCACCAAATGATAGACAGTTAAGAGAGAAAACGGACCCAGAAGAGTGAAAGGAAAATAAAAGCTAATGTGGGCAAAAAACAAAAAAGTGAAAATTTTAGCCAATGGTTTTGTAAAGCTAAGAAAACAGATATAGGTCCAACTTTGTGGGAACAAAGATTTCTAATAACTAAGGGGACCCTTTTAACAAAAAAATACCAAATCAAAAGTCAGTATAAAAGTTTGGATTTACCTAGTATGAGACTAGAAACTACATCAAATAAAGCTTTAGAATTAAATGGTACAAAATCTCCCAAGTCCAAAAATATAATATTTTTAATTTATATAAACAATATGCCCCCCTTGTAATTCATTTTATTCCTTATACTTTTTGTCTAAATACTGTTCGAACACTTCTTACTATGCCCATGATTTGAACATCATTTTATATAAAGAAAAGAAAAAGATAAATCAGCCTTCTAACGAACAATTATTCATTTCACATAGCTGGTCAAATTTTGTTTTGTTTTGTTTTGTTTTGTTTTTAATCGGTCATAGTTGAGAAACATTTGTTTTAGCTTCTTGATTCACTGCTGATAATGGTGGGGGAGCCTTCAAATACCTCCGGCCCTTTGATCTCACTGTCACAGCAAGCTGGTCAAGGTTGACTGGGTTTCGCCACTCCCTGTATTCCTCCTACCCCCTACCTTGCCAGGGTTGTTTTCAGCAGTGCGGTGTGCCAAGGGGATCACGAAGCCAAGTCACAGGGCCCTTTGGCTGGGAGAAGAGCCATGTAGCAGCCAGATTCTTCTTGCAAAAGATGCTGGTGTTCCACGAGATCTAGCAAGTGCCAAAGTGGTACCCAAAGCCCCTGCACCCCGGAATCATCTCTAGATTGACACAACTCCATTCTTCTATATGTTCTAGGCTGCTGCTCTCCTGGATTTTGAGAGGATCTATGCAAGTAAGGGACCTCAAAGCTGCACATTGATTCTGTGGAAAATTAAATCTTGGCAGGAAGTAGAGAAAGCAACATTAATAACAGTGGCAATAATAGTAATAACTGTTAAAGGAACAATTATTTTCCATCTATGTATGCATACAGAAGAGAAATGTTCTACCCCAATCTATACAAGTGATAATATATAAAGGATGATTTTCATTTTTCTCAGATTGCTAAACTTTTCCTTTGCAAGGTAAAGGTATTAAAAAGCTTAGGAGAAAGACCTCAACCAGCTCGGTTCAGATCCTGTTCTGCCCTCTCCTTCTGTTCTGCCTACTGCCAAGGCGGGGGGGGGGGGCACATTCTTGTGTGTCTGTGTTCTACTGGTAAGCAACCAGCTTCCAGGGAAACCTACTGTCTCACTGTAGCCTGGGGGCAAAATCCATTTGACTGAAGAAGAGAGTATTAGCAAGACTATCCTGACCACAGATCTAAAAATCTCTTTTTCTAATCAGCTTTATCTGAAATAAAGCCAATATTGTATTTTAATTTTCAACTCTCTTATCTCTGCTTCTTCCTGTTTCTTTTTTCACATTGATTCTGAATTTACGAGAGGAAGAGGCATCCAAGGCCCTACAGCCCTGAACCGAATGCCCAGATTTCGTCTGATCTTGGAAACTAACCAGGGTCAGGCTTGATTAGTACTTGGGTGGGAGAAAAGAACAGGAGTATTATGCAGAGAATACTCTACAACCCTACTAAAGATTAGGGTTATAGTTAGGTCGGAGAGATTTTAAAGACCATGGAAACCAGCCATACGACAAAAACATAGGAGAAAATATGGTAACTATTATATAATTTTTAAGACTTTCTTAAGTCAAATGTGGCACATTCAAAATTTTGGATGACTTCCGAAAAGAAAAGAGCACACATCTTCTAACATACTAGAAGGGGAGACAGCAGGAACAAAATTAAGCAGTCTAGCAGTTAGCAGAAAAAAATCTCTCCCATATTATAAAATAGGGTAAATAGAAAATGTGAACCAATATAGCGAAAATAAGTCTAATTTCAACAATACAAACAATATATACAAACACTTAAAATAGAGATCATCTAAATTGAAATACAGATCATTGACTAAAACTTGTATAATTATAGAAAAATATTTTGTATAATTGCAGTAAAATTATGTAAAAATCCCAAGTAAATACTAGAAAAAAGTGGTAATGTAATATTACTCTGAAATATAATTTAATGTAATAATATCCCATTGAAGAGGATCATTATTTAATAATAAAAATATATATAACAAAGAGCTGGGGTTGTACCTCAGTGGTAGAAAACCCTGGGCTCAATCCCTAGTGTT
>PVIR01042273.1:0-12319 GCA_004026965.1 Petromus typicus | reverse complement strand
CCCACACCCAGCAGCAACCAGTACCACATACCACAGTGCCGGGCGTGGTGGCTCACGCCTGTAATCCCAGCACTCGGGAGGCAGAGGCAGGAGGATTGTGATGTGAGTTTGAGGCTGAGCTCAGGGCCAGCCTGAACCACAAAAAAGCGAGACCCTGTCTCCAAAAACCTAAAAAAAAAAAAAAAAAAAAAAAAAAAAAAAAAAAAAAAAAAAAAAACTTAAGTAAGAAAGTAGAAAATCTATATTACAAACCATTGATGAAAGAAATTGGAGAAAACAAAAATAAATTGAAGATATTCAATGTTTATAAACTGGAAGAATTAATATCAGAATGTTCAGACTTGAAGCAGTTTATAAATTCAGTACAATCATTGTCAGAATTCTGCTATTTTGCAGAAAAAGAAAATAACCAAAATTTTAAAAATTTTGTTTTTAGAAAATATCCTAAAAGATGCTATATAAACAAAGTGATTTTGAGAAAAAAAAAAAGCTGGAGTTATCATACTCCTTATTTTCAATAAACTTTACGGAGCTATTACAGTTAAAACAATGTGGTACTGGCATTGGTCAGAAGAATAAGATAGAAAACCAGAAATAAACTCGTATGTTTTTGGCCAGATGGCTTTTGGCAAAGGTATCAGGACACGTAGCTGGGAAAGAATAGACTCTTCAATAAATAGTGCTGGAAGAACTGGATATCCAAATGTAGAAGAATGAAATTGGATCCTTATTTCATACCGCATATAAAACTCAGCACAAACAGATTATGAATTTACAAGTAAAACATGAAACTACTAGAAGAAAACAAAGGTGGAAACTCTATAATCTTCAGAATGATTTCACGCATAGGATGCCAAAAACACAGGCAGTAAAAGTAAGAATAAGTAAATGATATTGGATCAAACTAAAAAACATGTGCATAGCAAAGGAAACAACAGAGTGAAGAGACATTCCACAAGTGGAAGAAAGATTTGCAACAGTACCTCTGAAAAAGGGAGTGATATCCAATGTGTATAAAGTCCTCAGCAGCTACAAAGTAATCTGATTTTAAAAACGGGGATAGGACCTGAACTGACATTTTTTTTTGTTTTTTGTTTTTTGGGTTTTTTTTGACACAGGCTCTTCTTTTTCGTTCATTCTGGCTCGGAACTCACTTTGTAGCCCAGGCTAGCCTTGAACTCCCAGCAATCCTCCTGCCTCTCCTTTCTAAGTGCTAGTATTATAGGCGTGAGCCACATGCCAGGCTGAAGTAACATTTAAAAAAAACAAAACCAAACCATATATCTAATCATTTCTAATCATCAGGGAAATGAAAATTAAAACCACAGTGAGTATTCCTTTTATTAGAAAGACAAAACTAGCTCAGCATGGTGATGCTTGCGTAAAGTACCAGTGGAGGCTGAAATCACTGGAGCCCATGATTTTACGACCAATTTGGGCAAGATAGTGAGACTCCATTGCAGAACACCACCACCAACAACAACAAAACCCTAAAAATATAAGAGTTGGCAAGGATGTGGAGAAATTGGGACACTTCTGCACTGTTGATGGGAAGGTAAAATGGTACAGCTGCTAATGAAAACAGTGTGAAAATTCCTCCAAAATTAAAAGGTAGAATTACTCTTTGATCCAGCAGTCCCACTACTGGATATATATATCCAAATAGAGAAATTGAAATCAATATGTCAGATATATCAGCAATCCTACGTTCGTTGCAGCATTATTCACAATAATAATAAGCAGAAACAATTTATGTATCCATCAATGTAAGAATGAAAAAAGAAAAGTGTATTACTCTGTAGATACATAATGGAGTACAATACAGTTTTCAGAGGGAAATTCTGTTATTTCCAAAAACATACATGAGGCTGGGAAGGGGCATTTTGCCAAACTAGGTAAAAAAAAAAATGCTACATGATCTCACTCATATGTGGAATCTAAAAATGTTAAACTCATAGAAGCAAAGAACAGAATGGTAGTTATCAAAACCTAAGGGGGTAAGGAGGTTGGGGAATATGGCATCTGTCCATCAAGGAGTACAAAATTCCAGTTAGGAGGAACACATTTTTGCTGTTTCACAGTGCAGCAACTGTGGCTAATAATGATGTATATTTCAGATTTGCTAAAAGAGTAGCTCTTAAATGCTATCACTATAAAAATAAGGTGTAAATCAGCTTGATACTACTTTCTACAATGTATGTATGTATATCATTTTGTTTATATTACAGGATTCTTTGTCAATTTAAAATAAAATAAATCGGATAGAGCTTCCCATGAATGTGCCTTGATAAATCAAGGGATCATTTTTTTTATGAAATGCATAGATTTCTAGACAGTGAATCCTTTCATGAAAGATGTATTTTTTAATAGTATGGTTCTTGGCCTGTAAAACTGCAGTTTTTGCATTTCCTTTATTTCCAATTTCCCCAGTGATGTTAGTTGATTATGTTCTTTACCATTTTAATTATATTTCTGAAACTATTTATTTGGAAAATTTGGTAAATCCATTCATTAAGGAGAAAAAAAAAGCTAGTAGGTTTAAAACTTTTAATATGTTAATACAAGAATAATTACATTCATCATCTGTCAGAGGTTTTAAGTTAGAGCTAGACTAAACTGCTGTTCTTATTAATTATTAAAATTCTACCTTAGACTCCAGAAAAAAAAAATAGACATGGAGAATCATCAGAAAAATGTGTATGTACTTCACCATTTCACCATACTAATAAATGTCTGGAAGCTAATAACTGCCACTTTGAATACTTCTTGTCATTGTAGAGGCCAAAGGCAACTTGTATTAATCTCATGATGTCTCAGATTTAGTATTAAAATATTTATATTAGTGTTTCTTTTCCCTGTGCATACATTTTTTGGGGTACATGTACATGGAATTAAACTATAGCCTTGTCACTGAAGGTAGAAGTGTGAGAGGTGGAAGGCAAGAGACAAATAGGAACGTCCTAATTACTGATTGAAAGAGTAGTGCAGTTCTTTTTTCTGTAAGTAAATCAGTCAAGGCCAGGAATTGGAGTGGCTTTTGTTAAGTTGTAGTGTTACTGACTGGTAACACTAATTGGGAAAAACCTAATTTGGTCTTCTGCCTTCTACATAGCACATTCCTTTCCCACAACTTATTCTTAACACTGTAAATAAAAAACAGATTAACACAGCTGTGGATGAGACTCTAGTAGTATGGTGTATGGAATTTGTGAGCATTATAAATAAAAATTTGGATATATGGTAATACAGTATATTATATGTACTAATTATTTTAACCAGTGCCAGCTTATATCTCTTAATTGACTCATTTATTGAGTAAAGGAATGCCATAAAGTCTTTTCTTAAATTGCAAGTATTGATATTGTTCTTTATGGATTTCACAAATATTGCAAGGCATTATTGGAATAGTGGCATCCTGCTTAATGAAGAACTTAGGGGATACTAATGACATGAAATTCTCTAGTAACTAGTATAGATGAACTTATTATATTTTGGTGAATAAAATCTAATAGTTGGATTTCAAGTTAAAATATTTGTGTTACTTCTACCATAAAATTTGGTGTTTGATATATTGTTTAGGCTCCAGGGAAGAGCTGCTTAGACTGTTAAGCTCTGTATGTCTCAGTAAATGCAGTGTTTTAGAGAACCTGAATAATTTTAAAATTATATAGCAATAACCCCATTTCTGTATGCTCAGATTGTCCTTCAGAGTTTCTGAATTGAAATCTGTGAATATTTATCAAAATTTTTGTGTGTGTGTGTGAGTGGTTCCCTTATACTTCAGAGCTTAAAAGCCACTGGCTCAGGGTATGTCTAAGAGCCTGAGGGCCTGATGAACTTGGGAATTTTAGTAAAACAACTTCTTCCTTTGTCCTGTGGAAGGGTCTTATAAAAGATAAAGAGGATGTAGGCCAGTCCATGGGTAGCAGCTTAACTCATAGCATAGTTGAATTAGTAGTCCTATCAGCATTAGCAACCAGCCTTTTATATTTCTTTCTTTGTAAAGCCCTAAGTCAAATATTATAATTGTGTTCTTTTTATATCAAATTATGGTAGTTTATGATGGAAACCTATTTTCCCCTTAGAATATAACTTTTAGTTTTTAAATGTTTGATAGCTTTTCAGAACATCGTTGTTTTGTTTTTTAAAACAGGAAAATTCTTCTAACATACTTTCAGATTTAGATGAAGAATTTGATAGCTTGTACTCTATTTTGGATGAAGTAAAAGAAAGTATGATTAACAGTGTCAAGCAGGAACAAGCTCGTAAATCACAAGAGTTACAGGTGAGTATATAACTTTAAATATGAATATTCTGTTTGAATGCTTGAATTATTGAAAGCAAAAGTTTCTGAGGAACTATACCTGTTTTTGTTTGTCTTTAATGTTTTTAAAAATTTGTTGTTAAAATATAAAATTTATTGTCAACCATTTTTAAGTACACAGCATATTTACGTTGCTGTATAACAACTCAATAACTTTCATCTTATTACAAAGCTGAAATTATATACCTGTTAAACACTAACTCATGTTCTCCTACCAGCTCTGGAAATTACACAGTTTTCTGTTTCCATTTTTTATATTACTATACATATTTCAGATGAGTAGAATCATACAAGAGGTCCTTTTATGGCTGTCTCGTTTTATTCAGCACAGTTCTGTCATGGTTCACCTCTATTCTAACATGTGCCAAGGTTTCTTTATTTTTTTATGACTGAGTTCATTCATGTTTATACCACATTTTCTTTATGCATTCATCTATCTGGACCTTTGTGCTTCTTTCACCTTCTGGCTCTTGTGAATGCTATAATGAATGCAAATGTATCTTGAAGATACTATTTTAATTATTTTGACTATATACCTACGTAAGATTGCTAATCATGGGCCGGGGAGTTAGCTCAGTTGTTCTGGCGCCTGTCTTGCAAGCACAAGGACCCGGGTTCAATCCCCGGTTAACCACTTACAATTCTGGGTGTGGAGACTCACCCCAGCGGCAATCAGCACCACATACCACAGTGCCGGGCGTGGTGGCTCACGCCTGTAATCCCAGCACTCGGGAGGCAGGGGCAGGAGGATTGCTGTGATGTGAGCTGGAGGCTGAGCTCAGGGCCAGCCTGAACCACAAAGTGAGACCCTGTCTCGAAAAACCTTAAAAAAAAAAAAAAAAAAAAAGATTGCTAATCATATGATAATTCTTCTTTAAAATTTTCCAAGGAACGTTTATACTGTCTTTTCTGGTGACTGCACCATTTTACTTCCCACCAGCAGTGGCCAGAGGTCCTAGTTTCTCTACGTTCTCACTGACACTTTTCTTTTTCAGATAGTAGACATCGTAATAAGTGAGTTATGTTGTTATGGTTTTGATTTGTATTTCTTTAATGATTAGAGATGCCAAGCATCTTTGTTGACCATCTTTTTTTAGAAATATCTGTTAAGTTGGTTTGCCTATCTGTTAATCATGTTACTTTTGATTTTTTTTTTTCATTGTTGTTGAATTCTAGGAATTCTTATTCCGAACTTGATTTTAAAAGGTTTTGTTTTGTTTTTTGTGCTGGGATTGAACCTAGGGCCTCTGGCATGCTAGGCAGTATTTTACCACTGAGCTACATCCCCATATTTGTGGTATGGATATCAACCCCTTACTACATATATAATCTGCAATTATTTTATCCCATTGAGGGCTTGACTTTTTACTCTCTTGGTTGTTTCTTTTATAATGAAAACATTTGTAAGTTCGATTGTAGTCCTTTAAGTTTAGTTTTGTTTCTATTGGCTGGGTTGTATCTAAGAAATCATGGGAAAATGTCATGTTATAAAACTTTTCCCCTTTGTTTTCTTCTAAAGTTTTTGTAATTTTATATCTTATGTTCACAACATTTTTTTTTTAATTAAGGTTTTTTGAGACAGGGTCTCGCTTTGTGGTTCAGGGTGGCCCTGAGCTCAGCCTCCAACTCACATCACAGCAATCCTCCTGCCTCTGCCTCCCGAGTGCTGGGATTACAGGCGTGAGCCACCATGCCTGGCACTGTGGTATATGGTGCTGATTGCTGATGGGGTGAGTCCCCACACCCAGTATTGTTATGTGGTTAGTGGGGATCAACCCGGGTCCTTGTGCTTGCAAGACAGGCGCCGGAACCACTGAGCTAAATCCCCGGCCCTGTTCACAACATTTTTTTTTTTTTAGGTTTTTTGAGACAGGGTTTCACTTTGTGGTTCAGGCTGGCCCTGAGCTCAGCCTCAAACTCACATCACAGCAATCCTCCTGCCTCTGCCCCCCGAGTGCTGGGATTACAGGCGTGAGCCACCACGCCCGGCACTGTGGTATGTGGTACTGGTTGCTGCTGGGCGTGAGTCTCCACGCCCAGTATGGTACGTGGTTACCGGGGAATCGAACCCGGGCCGTTGCGCTTGCAAGACAGGCGCCAGAACCACTGAGCTAACTCCCCGGCCCCTCACAACATTTTTAATTAATTGTGTATAAAGAAAGGATTCTACTTACTCTTTCGTATGTGAGTATTCAGTTTCCCAAATACCGTTTGTTCTTTTCTCATCATATGATCTTGGACCTATATCAGTGATCTTTTTTCATGTATGTGAGATTTTACATTCAGGCTGTCTGTGTTTTGCTTCATTTACCTTTTGTCTTTTTCTCTTTTTAATCTTTTTTCATATTTGTCTTTTTGCCGGTGCTACACTTTTGATTATGATAACTTTGTTTAATCAGGGTTGAGGCCTCCAACTTTGTTCCTTTTCAAGATTGTTGTGGCTATTTGGGGTCCCTTGAGATTCCTTATCAGCTTTTGAATGTTTGTTTTTATTTTTCCCAAAATGTTGTTAGGATTTTGATAGGCACTATTAAATATACTGAATTAGTCTGTTGCTTTGGATCACATGGGCATTTTAACCATGTTAGCTCTTGCAGTTCATGAACACAGGATGTCTTTCCACTTGTACTATCTCTCTCTCTCTCTCTTTTTCTTTTTTTTGCTGTTAAAAATAGAATTGTTTTTTAATTTTCTTCTTAGAGCAGTCATTATTGGTTAATAAAATACAAGTGATTTTTTGTGTATTGGTTTTAATCAGAGGTACCTTTGAGGATCTTGAAGGTATGAAACAATATAAATGTTTCCATTCTTTCTTACACATACATTATTTCTAAGGTTCTGATACCATCTTAGGAATATCCATTCTTTTCAATTTGAAACTTGTTTTTTATATTTGGAATTGAGAATTTTATTACTTGACTCTTTCAAAGAAAATCAGTTTTATCGTTACATTTCCATAAATCTAGTAAGAGACTCATTCATTTAAAAAAAAGGAAGGAAAGCTTAGTGTCTTCTGAAGATCTAACCTAATCCTGTGGATTTGTTTTTTTGTCTCGAGCCCTGATCCTTTCTTACAGCACCAGTTTCAGATAGCTTTTAATTGACAGTCGTTGACTTACTGGCTTCTCTTAGGTTCTTTTGTCTCATCTCCCATTATTCAAAATTTAAATGCATTGAATAACCCTTAATAACTCAAGTAATTTCTTTTAAATCATTATTCAAAATTGTACTTATGGAGCTGAGGATTTAGCTCAGTGGTTCCAGCACCTGCCTTGCAGGCTCAAGGTCTAGAGTTCGATCCCAGGTAACCGCATACAACAATGCTGGGTGTGGTAAGTCATGCCCACGAGCAATTAGTACCGCATACCACAATGCCAGGTGCGGTAGTTTACACCTGTACTCCCAGCACTTGGGAGGCAGATGCAGGAGGATTGCTGTGAGTTTGAGGCTTTCCTGGGCTACGTACTAAGCTCAGGGCCAGCCTGAACTACAAAGCGAGACCTTATCTCAAAAAAAAAAAAAATATATATATATATATATGATTGTCCTATATTAGATTTTATCATCTTTGTTATGTGCAGTGTATAGCTTAAGATTGTAAAGAAGTTTGAAACATTTTCCATTTTAATGTTGAAAATTAATGTTTTAGCTGAGTCTGATGGCACATGGCTGTAATCTGAGTATGCAGGAGGCTGAGCTATGAGAATCACCCTGAGTTTGAGGGCAGCCTGCGCTACATAGTGAGTTCAAGGCCAGCACAAATTACGTACTGGGATCCTATCTCAAGAAAAAATAAAAAAGAAAATATTTGAAAATCTAATATGGATTGTCACTTATAAGAAGGCAGTGGAAGTCTTATCATCTTGAAGAAACGTTAGTGCTGATTTGAAGACTTCTAGCAGTGTTTATATCATGGCACATAGATTTTAATTTATTTTATTTTATTTTTTTCAAATCTTTATTGGTACATTATGAATGCACATCATCATCACATTCAACATTGAGAGTTTCTACCAGAATATGACACGACTTGATTCTCATTTTTTCCCATTCCTTCATGCACCTTGCAACCCCCCACCTCCCATATACTTAAGCTTTGTTTCCTTTTTTTTTATTACTATCACATTCTTTTCCCCCTCATTATTTATGCCTACATCCTATTTCCCTTTAAATATTTTCTATTTCACAATATCAACTATATATACTAGAACTCATTTACATCATTTTCTCATACCAGAGAAAAGATACAATATTTACATATCTGTGACTTATTTATTTCACTTATGAGTATGTCCTGAAGGTACATTCATTTGAAAATAAATGACTCAATCTTACCATTTTTAATGGCAGAATAATACTCCATTCTATAAAAGAACCACATCCTCTTTATCCAGTCTCCAGCTGACAGACATTTTAGTTGTTTCCTAGATTTAGCAATCACAAACTGAGCTGCTATAAACATGGGTGCACATATGTAGCTGTGATATGAATCTTTTAATTCTTTTGTGTACATACCTAGCAGAGGAATGGCTGGGTCAAATGGAACCTCTAATCCTAGCTTTTTGAGGAATCTCCACAAAGGTTGTACGAGTCTGCTTTCCCACCAACAGTGGAGAAGGGTTCGTTTTTCTCTGCAGCCTTAACAACATTTGTTGCGGGCTAATTCTGAGATAGCAGCCATTCTTTGTGGAGTAAGATGAAATCTTTAATTTTTAAGGAGTATTGTTTTGTTAATTTGCAGTCATTTTCAGAATTGGATAATCTCTGCCTACTCTGAAATTTTGGCTTAAAATGTCTTTAGACTGCCAGAAATATGATACACCTTTTCATATCAGAATTTCATTTTTATTTTTTAATTTATTCTTTTGTCCAAGAACTTATTTTCTGACACCCTTATACAGAGCTGGATACTTGGGTACACATATAAAATCTACAGCACTTAGGACAGGCTGCACCTATTTCTTTTATAAATAGCTAGTGAATTTATATGTTTGGATTGACTAAATTCCCTGCAATGCATACAGGGTCAAACATGTTTACCTAAATTGCTTTTGTCCTACAGTATCAGGTAAACTCTGTCCTCTCTTTGTGAATCTTAATTACAATAATGAATGTAGGGGTTTTTGGGGATTTTTTTTGCAACTGGTCTGATTCATGGAAATCTTCCTTTAAAACTGTATTGGGCGTGCCCTGGTATAGTGGCCCACACCTGTCATCCCAGCCCTCCGGAGGCGGGAGGCAGAGGTAGGAGGATTGCTGAGAGTTGGAGGCTCGCCTGGGCTACATAGTGAGTTCAGAGCCAGCCTGAACTACAAAGCAAGAGCCTATCTCAAACAAACAAACAAAAAAAACTGTATTGGGCATGTTTTAAATGGTATGATTCTAGTCTCAATATTTTAAGTATTCTGTAAAATTAGTTTTTAATTTTGGAGGATATTTACTAGAAGAAACAGTTTAAGTTCTATTGGGTAGTGATGACAAGGATGTTAGCACTGTCTTCTCATATTTTTATTTCAAATCTACATTTCTCCTGTGATTTCATTTTTTTAATCTTATGCTTTATTATCCTGTATAATTATTAATACTTAAATGTACTCGATACCACAAAAATTTTGGCAACTTTTTTAGTAATGGCGATGTAGGGGTATGAAGGGATATTAGAGGAATATTTAATCCAAATAAAAATTTTAATCTGAAATATGAATTGTCTTCTATTCTGCAGTAATATTGTCACATATCAGAAACCAGTAAAATAGCTATAGTTTATCTTTTTAACACTGATCTTAAGGGGAAAATAAGTAGATTTGAATATGGAATGGATATCAGATATTCTGAAAATTCTTGTGTACATCTAAAAGCTTGGAAGTGGATTTCTTTGTCTGAAGATATCAGTAACAACCTCTTCACATGAGAAAGAGAATAAGGAGGAGAAAAACTAAATAAGAAAGATTGTATTAGGTGGAAGTAGTAATGAGAAGTGAGGACAGTGTATCACTGTAACAATTCCAGTCTTTTGTTTGTCTTCCTTTCTTTTTAATTCGACGCATTTAACATTTGCAGTTCATGTTATCCGACTTGGAAACTGTAAATTCACATATATAGGAATAAGTATTACTTAAATACTATAATAAATAGATTATACTCATTGAGCATAGCTGTAACTTGAGTCACAAACTTTATCTTAGTTGAAAATCCAGAAATTCAGTATTCATTGCAAAGGATATTGTTTGCAGATAGATTATTTTCATATTGTAATTTGAATTGTAGTTTTCTAACTATACTGATGAAGCATCTTTAAGGAAATTTGACCCAGTTATTTATAATGCTTTATTTTTTCTTTAAAGTATATCTTTAAAGCATATGTTTGTATGCTGTTATGTTGTTGTGCATAAATTATGGAAAGAGATTAAGTACAAAGTGTTAAAATAATTAAAATTTATGAATATATTATGCTGGTCATGATTATCTTGCTTCAGTAACTCTGTGACATACATTTTTCAGTTATTGCTATTAAAATCACTTGTTAGTTCATTATAACTATTTTTAAGATTCTGTGGCAGTAGAAAACTTCTTTCTAATGATTTAGTTTTCTCCCCCCCTAGAATCAGCTTAGCCAATGTAATAATGCCCTGGAGAACTCTGAAGAACTACTAGAGTTTGCAACAAGGTCGTTAGACATAAAGGAACCTGAAGAATTTTCCAAGGTACAAAAATCAATGAAAAATCCTACATGAATACACTTGTAGAAGAGTATTGAAAAAAGATATTTATCCCTTTAGTTTTGGATTTGTATACTCATTTCTAATCCTGAAACAAGATTAGTGTTTCTTGATAGGTAAAATGTTAGCTGTACTCATTTATTTCATATCAAACATTTAGAAGTGTGTTATCTTTGGTGTATGAGTAAATTAATTAGTTTAATATTCAATTCCCATGAGTCAAGTTATCGTCTTTTTCATTTATATTCCTTTTGGTAATTTGTATTTCTTATATATTTGAACTGAGTCATAACTTTATTATGAACTTTCCATGACAGAGAAAACATTAGTTTTACACTATTATTTGAAAAGTGTCTGCATTTCTTTCTGTGAGCTAATTGGGAAAACATCATCACTTGATACATATAAGCACTGTATTCTTGTGATACTTACTATTGGAGATAAATGTCCTACTATCTAGCTTAAGTAATTGTTTGAATGTTTTATTAAAGTATAAAAGTTTAGGTCCTTGTTTAAGGGGTATTGTAGGCATAAAAATAAGAGTAGAGTAGGAAGTTTGCTAATGTTTTAACTTGGATTTTGGTGTGTAAAAGACTGAAAATTCTAAATTTTAATTCATTTTATGTAAACTTATTTTAAAATCATTACCATTTTATCAAGTTAACAACAGGGATGTAAACTATTAAGATGTGATATACAAAGAGTGGAAAGTTACTGTCTAATTAGAAACATTGGGATACTATTTGATATTCCTTACTTCATCATCGTGGACCATGCAATGAATATCATAAATGTTAAAAAGATGGCTTTATATTCAATTTGTGGATTACAAAGGTTTCATTTAATTTTTCTGGGAATTTGAAGTAGAAAATCTATTTTAGAAGATAACATTTCAGCCTAAATCTTTGCATTTTAAACTGATCTTTAAAAATCACTTTCTTCATTTAACAGTATGAATCAAAACCAAAGGATATTGGTGGGCTAATTTTTAAATTTTGAGTACCTTTGTACTTGGTAGGACATACTATGTAAAAGGAATTATATATTATTTTAAGCTATTTAAGAATATGAGATGCCGGGGCCGGGGAGTTAGCTCAGTGGTTCCAGCGCCTGTCTCGCAAGCGCAAGGACCCGGGTTCGATTCCCTGGTAACCACATAACAATACTGGGTGTGGAGACCCACACCCAGCAGCAACCAGTACCACATACCACAGTGCCGGGCGTGGTGGCTCACGCCTGTAATCCCAGCACTCGGGAGGCAGAGGCAGGAGGATTG
>PVIR01042272.1:0-12327 GCA_004026965.1 Petromus typicus | reverse complement strand
ACCCTCCAAGTGGGCAGCAAAGTAAGAATACAACATATGTGTCATGAAAGTGATCAGCTCAGCAATACTGAAAAGAAATCATGAATCCCCCAAACTTTCCAAAGACTAGCCATTGATAGCCTCTATGTTGAAAAGTCTTTTTGCCTTGCCTATGTGCATATATTAATATTTTACCAGAAACAGAACCACAATATATACAATGCTTTGCACAGTTAATATATAGCTTTAAATATTTCTGGACTATAGTAGAACATCCCAGACATATAATTACAATCTCCAGTCTCTCTCAATGAGCCACAGAAACTCTTGTGATATCAAGTGCCTTTCTAATTCCCAGGAGAAGAAATATTTTTTCAAAATTCCTAGCAGTACTCCAATGCTATCAGTCAATCTTTAACCTTCTTTCCTACTAACCTACCTCTGTCTGATGGATTCCCTATGCTGTACTAGCTTTCATGGGGTTTTGGCTATTAAAGATAATGTTCCCAGGAGTGTTTGTCTATCTTGTCTTTTCCAGACTCCTTGGATCACAAGGAATGTGTGTTCACAGTGTGTGTGTGTGTGTGTGTGTGTGTGTGTGTGTGTGTGTGTGCACGCGCACGCATGCGTGCACATGTGTGTGTTTTCATACATGAACATGTAGGTGGGTAGGTGAGGGAATGGCTAATGCCACTGTGATGATTTGATTTTGTCTGGCACAAGATTTCATCTATTTCAAGTATTCCAGGCCAAGTTCTAGGAAAGGTAAGTTTCATATTTTTCTGAGAATGTAAATTTCTTATATCATTCTTGCCAAGTGTTTAATTGTTAGTTACATCAAAATATATACAACCTGCTTGGCTCTTCATTACAAACTAGTCTATTACTTGGCTTTTAAAGGGAAAATTGTAAGTAAAAGAAAGCCAAATAATTATTATATTTTCTCTCTTTTAATTCCACTGTAAATGATGATTTGCAATTGTTTTGTTTTTTGTTCAATATACTTTTTCTCACATGCTTGAAAATCTTAAAAAAGACCAACCACAAACCCAACATAAAAATGCCCATGATTCAGAAGTTCCACTGAAGAATTTAATTTGGCCAAGTTTAAATTTCCAGAATGGAATTTTAATCCTGATAATTTGTTTTTAAATTTTTTTCTTAGTAAATGTATACTCTTGTACTCAACAAGTTAGTTAAAAATGAGTGGATGAGAACATAATTTTCACACAAATTCATCTGTTTTTAAAATTATTTTATTCACCAAGGTGTTTCAGATTAGTATATTTGCTTTTACTTGTGATTCATCAGTGCTTTCAATAGGCCATTTTTACAATAGCTCAATAAATTTGTTCATAAAACAATATTTTGAGCAATTATCAGCTAAAAAAAGTAGAGAATTCTATGAAAGAAGATGAGCAACAAGAGCATAAGCTACATTTTTCTCTTGCTGTGTGTTCTGAATATTATAGTCAACCTGTGGTTCAACATTATTCCTCCACAGAGGAATTTCCATGCCAAATTATTATCCTGTTTTCTAACATCTATTTCCAACATTAAATATAGAAACTACACACATGAGCACATACACGTAATAAATCACACAGAGAATACCAGAAAGGTAATTCACAGCAAGTGGGAAGGATGAGTCTTACAGGGTCTGCTCATGAACACATTGTCTTTGAGACAGTCGAGTGCTGTTTCTTCTGGGACCATTTAGAGCAACCCCACAGGGACTATTCATAGTTTTACCCTAAATATTTGTTATGGAGAGAATCTTCATGACTTTATACCACTTCGGAACTTCTGTAGAGCAGACTCTTCATAATTAAAGCCTGGTTATTTTTTCTAAAATCACATCTCATACTTTTAGGAAGATTGTCAACCACCTTATTTTTGTATTGCAATGAGAATACAAACATTTTTTTAAAATCACTCAGGAAGCATCATTTGTGTACTCAGGAACAGTGGGCCACTCCCTCATATCATCTCTGTCTACAGCCCAGCGCAGAAAGAATCACTTTCCTGTGGAAGAAAACTTTATTGTTCCCTAGAGTACCGCTTATTGTGTCTCTTTGTTCTTCTTGAAAAAAGAAAGGTGATGAAGATGAAACTACGTCCAGCTTTATGCAGTAATGATCTGAGGGTGAATACCCTACTGAATTTTCTAACACAGAAGCAGAAAACTACATGCTACACTACCTGGGATAAGCAGAGTGATGAG
The DNA here is from genome assembly GCA_004026965.1 of Petromus typicus. Classification (NCBI taxonomy): domain Eukaryota; kingdom Metazoa; phylum Chordata; class Mammalia; order Rodentia; family Petromuridae; genus Petromus; species Petromus typicus. The sequence continues at coordinate 10,124 of PVIR01042272.1, read as the reverse complement.
AATGAGAAAGACAGTCCTGCAAAATTGGTAATTATCAATGCCAGTTCTACTGCTTAGAAAATCAAAATATTATGTAGACACTCAAGAAACAGTATTAAATTAGCTGGAAGAAAACTGTGACCATATGTCCAAACAGCACACTTATTTTGGAAAGCACCTTTGTGTTCACTCACTAATGTGCCACCAAGAAATTAATTTGGGCACATAGGAGACTATGTGGGCAATGATAAGAGAGAAAACCACCATGGATCATTATTTATGTTAGTATTAAAAGAGAGGAAATAAGGCAATTATTTGGCTTTATTTTAATCTGCATTTCCCTAAGAAAGCACATGCAAATTGACTACATTAGAAGCAAAAGCCAAACTAGACTGTGCAACGTTTTGATGTAACTATGAATAGTTGGCAAGATTGATATAAGAAAATTAGTTTCTTACAAAAATGTCGGACTTGTCTTTGCCAGAACTCCACTAGAACACTTAGAATAGAAATGTGATCTTGTGTTTGGAAAATTAATTCAGTTATCTATGCCACAAGGACAATAGCAGAACAGTGGTGCAGTGAAATCTGATATATATGTGACACATTCTTCTGTTCGTATTTCTCTTCATGCTGACACCCCTTCTCCAACTTCCCTGAAGTTCCATGGTTAGCAAGTGTGTCTCTTTGGCTATCAAAACCACCATGCTGATAGGCTCACTTTGTTTTCCTCACGCTTCCAGTTCTTTTCTCATCTCTCAGTATAGGCAAATTTAATCCATGAAATGTATCTCTACTGAAAGATTAAAAATGTGTACTTTTTAAGGACTTTTGAAAAAATGTAAATAACTGATGTGTGTCTTCCCTAGATGACATTTTTAAAGTAAGAACATTTCATTTGGAGATAGAAGCATGAAAAGTCCTTTTGAATACAGGTTTGTGAATGTGGATGTTTAACTCACAAGCAATGGGAGCAGAAATTATGAATCACACTGGCACGTTAATTTGTTTTTTCAGTAACACCAATTCATTTTCTTCTCAGTTTATCATGATATAATCACTAGAATGAAACATTTTTCAAGATAGCTACATTATGGAGATAGTATTAAATTCACTGGGAAATGTATCAAATCTTACATCCGCTGGGACCAGGAAATACAGTAAAGCATAAAGCAGACCTGTGAGCACATGCTTTGTCTAAGTGATGGAAATTATTGCCAAATGGAAATACAGATCCTGTTTGTTATTTTCCAGCTTTTCAAGAGAAGCTGGTATTTAGACTTTTTTGAAAAATATGCTAATATTTAAGCATTGGCAGCTAATTTACTTAAACAAAATTCTGCATCAGAAAAAATAGAACATAAGGGGTCCACATTCTTGGATTCCACAATATTCAAGTCCTTCTTCAAACCTTAATTCATTGCATTTTATTGCATAAATTCTAGTAGACTCTTTAATGTCTACTAGACTCATTAATGAATCTTTAATGTCATAAACAAGCACATATGAAGTGCTGGAAACATAATTGGGAACAAAACTTGCAAGCTGTCTGAGGCCTCTATAGAACCATCCTTATAAACAAAAAATAACACATCAAATAAGAAAAATAGGGTAATATGATGATGATGATGATGATGATATCTCTGGTAATAAATTCAGAATAATAGTGGCAAATGCTGAGTGAATTAGTGGATGTCTTGAATTTGATGAAGCTTCAGGAAAAGTCTGAGATTTAAAAAAGACTTCATTCAAGGAAACTGGTCGCTCACAAGCTTCCCAATTATCGAGAGGATGCTGGTTTTTGAGAAAGAAGATAGAATATACACAAGCCTAACAGAGGAGTGTGTTGAAGGTGTTGTTTATACAGTAAAAAACTAGTCTTTTGATGGAGAGAAGGAACTGGATGCATAGTAAATACTTTACATTCTCTGCTGACTGAAATATAAAATGCTGGAGAAATTTCAGCGGTGATGTATTTTGGCCTGTAAGGTCTGCTGTTCTAACATTCAGTTGAGTGGGTAATCTGTTAATGAGTGAGTTTTGCTGTTTATGATTCTAAGAGATTTTTTATTGTTTGTTTCCTAAAGTTCAAATTCAAGGTGTCAAGATATTTGGTCTTTGTCAAGGGCTTATTCTGCTTAGTAGTTCATAAAATTGTAAGATTTTCATTCTATCTCTGCTTTATATATAATTTTAACATGTCAGTTGACTCTCATATAAGAAATGGCTTACTTGCTTTGGATATTATTTTTTTTTTCCCTTTTAGTCTACAAACTTCTTATTATCTGTATGGTACATCTCTTAATCTACTGTCTCTTTCAGACAGTATTTGGTTAAGTTTCCTAAATTTTTCATTGTTATATGATTAAAATTATGAATTCAATTCAAATACAATTAAACTTGAATTTTCATGTGCAATCAGACTCACTTGCTATAGTTAATGGTAGAAATAGCTTTGTATCAACCATTTTGTACTTTCTTCTTCTCAACTATCTAAAGTTTTATCTCTTATCATTCCTCTTCTTTATGAGGCCACACCACTTTTCATTTGATTTGAGTAGGTATAGTGGAAACAAATTCTCTTCACGTCCTTCAACCAGATGTTTTAGTTTGCCTTCATCAATGATCATCATTTTACTGGGTATAGAATTCTAAGTCTTGTTTGAGTATTCCATAATTACTGATGTGTTTAGTCTTATCCTTGTTCATTTTCTTTTTTCATGAAGTAGTAACACATTCTTCTTTATTTATTTTTGGTTAATATTTCTTGTTTTTGTTCAGTATTTAAAATTTGAAAGAATGTTTAAATTCATAATTTGACCCATCATTCTGTGACTTACTTTTCCAGATTTTTCTTTTTCCATAATAGTAAGATGCCCTGAGCTCTAACTTTCCTTTCTTTCTTCTTCTTTTTTTTAGGTTTTTTGAGACAGGGTCTCGCTTTGTGTTTCAGGCTGGCCCTGAGCTCAGCCTCAAACTCACATCACAGCAATCCTCCTGCCTCTGCCTCCCGAGTGTTGGGATTACAGGCGTGAGCCACCACGCTCGGCACTGTGGTATGTGGTACTGGTTGCTGCTGGGCGTGAGTCTCCACATGCCCCCTATAGGTATGCGGTTACCGGGGATCCAACCCAGGTCCTTGTGCTTGCAAGACAGGCGCCGGAACCACTGAGCTATATCCCTGGCCCCAGCTCTAACTTTCTTGAGTGACTTTTCCAAGCATTATGATGAAACATTTTGCCTGGGTTTTAACTCATTATTAAAGAAATAGGACATGACATCAGAAATATTATTTTCTTCTGTTTTGGGATGTTAGTTTTCTTCATTTGGTTCCAAGATTATAACTGTTTCCTTTGAGACTTAGTTTATTATAAGCAGTATAGTAACTGAAGCCAGAGCCATCTGCAGTTATATTTTGAAGGAGAAGTCAATGGGTCCAATAGTAACAGTTCACAGCAGTGTTTCTTTATCCTTAATAATCAAACAGGCTCTTATTTACTGTTTGGTGCTGCTAGTGTTCAATCGGTTTGTATTGCTGTCAGTGCTAAAATTATGTCATTTTCTCAGAACATCTAGGGGAGCATTTGTAGCACAAGAAGTAAAGTTCTTTCTTATAAACATTCCACTAACTCATCTCTCATGCAACTCAGAGTAAAAGATAATTTCATTTTAGGATTTACATTATCGCTGTCATGGAAAATGGGAAGTTGAATTGGGAACTTAAAAAAGGAAAAACACATGACCAGGAGGTTCCAGTGCAAAACACTGAGCGTCATGTGAGTCCCCATTTGACAAGTTCACCTAGAGATACTTCCCAGCTGGACATTGGTGGGGAGGAGTAGTCAGCGCTGGCAGGTTAGTGCTCTCAAGAAGGGAAGAGGATAAGGAATCGGCAGTGAGGGGAAAACTAAGACTCTTAGGCATCTAGAAACATCCCTCAGCAAACAAACAAGGATACTCAGCCCCACAGAGCACTGTGGAGGCAGTTGTGTCAGAACCTTCCACAGCAGTCTGGAAGATGCTGGTGTAGATTTACAGGTTGTGTAATGTCAGCGGGCTCCTAGCTGCTTACAGTTCATTTAAAATAATTCATATATTGTTAAAATTTTATTATTATTATTATTATTATTTAGGTTTTTTTGAGACAGGGTCACACTTTTGTGTTTCAGACTGGCCCTGAGATCAGCCTCAAACTCACATCACAATCCTCCTGCCTCTGCCTCCCGAGTGCTGGGATTACAGGCGTGAGCCACCACACCTGGCAGTGTGGTATATGGTACTTGTTGCTGCTGGGCATGAGTCTCCATACCCAGTATTGTTTGTTGTTACTGGGGAATTGAACCCAGGCCCTTGTGCTTGCAAGACAGGTGCTGGAACCACTGAGCTAACTCCCCAGCCCAATTCATATATTTTTAAAAATTATATTTGACTGTTAATGAGTTTGTCTTCTTTCAAAGTGTAAGATAAATATACTGGGCCATGTAAGATAAATATACTGGCCATGTGTATATGATAAAATAAGAATGGAAATTCTAACAAATTACCACAGAACAGAACAAATGGAAGGCTATGAGTCTGTGTACTTCTGCACACACACTACACAGTGAATGTCTTCTGAGTTCCTCACCTATTTTATCCTCTTGATTTTTCTTTCATTGGTGAGCATCTTGTACCAGCCACTGAGATCTCCTCCACATGAACCAACTCATTTGAACACAATGAACAGCTCTCTATCTCCTTGCATCAAGAGACAGCTCAGTATTGCATAGATTACGCAAGGACCCTGATCAATATCTGCGTACACGAGTTTGTGGAAATGCCAGCTGAATTATGTTGCGCTATATCTACTCATAAGAGTTAAGTGAATATTCCTTAATGGGTACTTATTTTATTTTTAACTAATGAAAGTCAATGCTGTATGTTATATTTTATATTACAGTTATACATTTTAATAAAATCCTACATAAATTGAACTCTGTGAAAAGCAATTTATTATTATAAAGAAAACTCAGTTGGATGCTTTTGAAAATTCATGACATTTCTAAATCACCAAAACTATCATCAAATAACAGAAAAATTGACCTCTACTCTGAGAAAAATGTGTTTATAACAAGAATTCTAAAAAGAATTCTTGAAAATGTCTTATATACTCTCCCAAATTTGAAGAAATTTTAATGGAAATTATAGATAGTATGTAGAGATTGATTCTACTAAAGTGATGACAGGGCTACTAAGAAAAATGAGGCCAGATGGCTATTCATTCATATTTATGAATCATTATAATTCTATATCTGAAGTTAAAATAAAATTTTGTTTCACATATATTTGTATTCTGATTCATTTCTCTCACCTGATTTTTGCTCTAGCACCTAGTTACACTTTTTGATCCACAATAAGAGATTTTGCTTTTTGTGCTAATGGAAAATCTCTTTCCTCTTCTTCTAGGACTCAGCTGAATTGTTAGAGAAACTCCACTTACTGTCCTATGTTTCCAACTTTCCTGTCCCAGGAAGATACAGTTAATATTAAGAAGTGGTCCCTAGAGCATTATTTTGATTCTGTCCCTTTAGAGTGAGTAGAGTGAGCATCACTGGCTGAAGAAGAAGTTCAAGGCTGGTTGGGTCAATATACCCCATGTATATCTCTTAGCAAGCTAACAGACACAAAAGGAGTTTGAGCACACTCACAACCATGCCTAGAAACTGACCTTAGGGGCCTCCTGTTCCTCCTCTTACCATGACTCCTTCACTTGGCCAAAAGCTAACTGTAAAAGGTAAAAAACCTCTGCTCCAATAATCAGCTACAGTCCTATTGTCCCTATACTCTCATAGCCACTCTCATTCTCCTTGTTCGATATAAGCCTATGTAGCCCTCAGTAAAGATGGAAGTGTTCTCCAAAACCTGCATGGAGTCTGCGTGGTGACTGCACACTCACTCTCTCAGTCTGGGTCTCCGAACCTGATCCTAGGCTGTGTACCACCCTGGTGCTGAGGACAACTACAAGTGACACCCAAACATGGGGCCCATGCATATCGGGTAAATATTGAAGTGTCAAGTGAATTATCCCTGTCATAGGTAATCTCTTTAATTGGTCATCCTATGGCCTCACTCTCTCAGCATTGAGATGACAAATGGGGTTGAAAGCCGAGTAATCCTGGAAAGCTTGGAACCTGGGTGAGGACTCCCATCTACAAAGATGGGTAATTTCTATAGTGTAGCCCCGGAATCTCAGGTTATCCTCCTTATCCTACCCTTAAATTTCTTCCCTACCAATGTCTCAGCTCCCGTACTCATAAGACCTTTAAGACCTGGCTGTCCTGAGTTCTTGGCTGCACCACACAATATGGCAACAAGCCCTCATCTGTGCCAGCTTTTTCTTCTTCCTTTTGTGCCTCTTCATTCACAGATCATTCCTCCTCTACTGAGGAGATCTGCCACTCCGCTGTTTATTCATTACTATAAGAAAACAGAAGCTTACATATCTTCAGGTTCTTCTCCTTTACATAGGTTTATAGGCTTCACATTGTTCTTAGAAGAGTACAAGTGTAGCTGATGCTGGTTCACATAACCCGTATGTGCCTCAGCTGTTGAATTAGCTTGAGGTCTCATTGCCTATCCCCATAATTGACAATCTCTCAGGTAAAATGTATTGTCTACGTCTGTGCCTTCTGTGGACCCTTACTACACTTAGGGCTATTACAGAGGCCAGGTGTTATCTCCCAAGGGAATGATAATAAAACCGGTATCCTCTTCCCTTTCTCTTTTGATGATAAGCAGCAAAGCCCTGCAACCATTAAAAGATTCTGGCTGTGCTCCATGAGTGCTATGTAAAGATCCTCTCCATGATGTATGAAAGGCGCTGATCCCCTGCTAACTATTGGGTGAGAGTTTGCTTGTGTGTTTCCACAGAAATCCAATAAGCCTCTGTGGATTCCAGCCATACATGTCAAGCCCTACATCACCAATGAACAAGATGAAGAGGTTATTGTTCAGTGAGGTCCCCTGCAAGAGATTCCAATGTCTCCCAAGCTAAGTAATCTATCTCCAGTCACATGGGGAACCATAAAAGTGCTCTGTGCTCAAAGCCTTGCCCCTCCTGAAACACCAAAGTCTTTGTGCTCTGTGCACAAAGCCTTGTCTCTCCTGAAACACCAAAGCCCATTCCTGAACCCATGAGGGTCGTCCTCTTGTGCACAACACTCATGGCTAATACCAACAAGCCAATCCTCCTCAGAACACACAAGACCCTTCCAGCGATTTTGATACATATTAACCTCACCAGAGACTGGCAAGATTCCAATCCACTCTTCAACCTGATGCTTCCACTGTTGCACCAATAGTGATCTCCCTAGTGGCTGACCTTTCTGCTGTGTCTATTGCCTCTGTCATCCTTCACAATCAACTGGCTATAGCTATGACCATCAGTCACTGTCTGAAACACTTTGCTCACGCTAGGCCATTTGACCATGTTTTTCCAAGATGTATGCCTCATGATCTTTAACTTATGGACGCAAATAGATATGTTGCTAAAAGTCTCTTTGGACTTTTAAAGACTAAAATGATGTGCCAATGACAGGCTAATTTCACTGACATTTGTGTAACTTCCTACACCTGCCAAAATTGTGATTAATCTGTCACAGTATATTTGGAAAACTCAGAATCCTTCATTTTGATGTAAGCTATCCCAAATGACATGTTAGAGCTTTAGATGTTGTTACTTTAAACGATGTATAGGACACCATCTGGAATGGAGTACTTTCCAGGTGTGCTAAGTTGGGTTTTTGGACTAAGTCGCTTATACTTTCTTCCCTTTATGTACTAATGGGGAGTGGTTTAATCCTTTTATTCCTGTTAAGCAATCTATCCACAGATACAGACAAAACCATAAAAAATATGGTGCCCTTGGCTGAGGCTTTGGAGTCAAAGACACAAGGGGGAAATGAAGAAGAAGTTCAAGTCTGGTTGGGTCAGGTATGCTGCATGTATATCTCCTAACTAGGAGACACTCAAAGGAGTTTGAGTATGCTCACTCCTGTGTGTAAAGACTGCTCTAGAGTCATTTGGGGGGGCTCTCATTCCTCCTCTAGTTGTGACTCCTTCACTAGGCCAAGAGCTAACCATAAAAGGTAAATAACATGTGCCCCATCAACCAGCTACAGTCCTTTGCCCCTATGCACTCATAGCCATTCCCATTCTTCTTATTCTATGTAAGCCTATGTAGCCCTCAATAACGATGAAAGTGTTCACTGAAGCCTGCCCGGAGTCTGCATGTTGACTCTGCACACTTACTCTCTGGGCCTCTGAACATGATCCTTGGCTGCATACAACTCCGATGCCAAGAATGACTACTAGTGGCATCAGTGTAAATGCCCAGCCCATTGTCCTGCAGTGGGTACTAGTACTTCTTTTGCCCATAATCGAGATGCCAAATTATGATGAGATTCAACTTTCCATCCTTCTTTCTGTTCATGTGGCCCAGTTTTTGTTTATGCAATTGCCTGGCTACTGCCTATTAATTTTGGATGGTAATATTTGTTTGTTTGTATACATATACACATGATTTTATTGTTTGATGAGTAAGGCAGCAAGTAGAATTAAAAATCCCATAGTATAATTGGTTAATTATATTAAGTTTTCTTATAAATGAAAAAGTTGTTTTATTTGAGCAAGCCATAAACAGAAACTCAAAAACATTCATATTAGGGCCATTAGCTTACATTAATTGAATCACTTGTTTAAACAGAGTTAACTCGGTTAGCACAAAAACCTTTATTATTACTATTTTATAATTTAGAGGTACCATCATTTGTCTAATTATGATTTAAAATCTCTTTCTACAGTTAAGTATTTATTTAAATGCATGTTTTACTATAGAGAACACCTGTACCCTTCTTACATTGCAGTTAATTCTCAGAACTTTATAAAACAAAAGGAGACCCTAAAAATATCTAAGAAAACCTTTTTCTATTTGAGAGGTAGAGAAGAAGTGAGTATATGCCCCAGCTTCATCTTCCAACTAAGTTGGAATAGAGTCAGGGACAAGTTAGAAATCTGACTTCAATACCTCAGAGCATAAAGGAGGAAGACAGATATGTAGGATCCAGATCTAGGGGTCTTCAGTTGCAATGTTTTCCCCTCTAGGCCTTATGCAGATTTTTTCACAAGGAGAAGGAAGTCAAGAATTAGGAGAAATAACTACTATTAAACACAAGTAATGTAGCACTGCTTTCATCAAACTCAGAGGTGAGGAGAAGAAGCTATACGAGTTTGAGTTTCCAAGGATTTCAGAAGAGAAGAAAGATGCTACTTTGTCATTTCCTTGTTTTTATTTTCCAGTAAGTGCAGAGCAAGAAGTTAGGAAGCTAAATACAAGACACAGTAGCTTCACATAGCTTTATGGTACACAGAAGATGCCCCTATTAATTATACCACAGTCTTATTTGTGACAGCTGTGCCTTAGGAGAGAAAATAAAAAGTGTGCTACTGAGCCTTACGGAAGGAGTCCAGGCTGGTGCTGAGTCCACTGCATCTCTGAAATGTGATCTGTTATTTCTATTAATATCAGGAAGATCTGACATCACACTGGAAGGCTGAAGAAAATAGACGGACACATACTAGATTCATTTACGAAAGCAAAGGAATCAATTGAAATGTCAAAGAAACAAAGAAATAGAGGTAATAAAGAGAAAGATGACAGAACTGGAATGATAAATAATCTTATTAGGATTGACAAAATTTGGCTTTAGCTGAAAAATAAAGACAATCAAAGATGGAAACCTTTATGTAGAATTCATGTAAAAGAATAAAATCAAATTTCTTAGATCACTAGCTATAATAATTAAGATAAGTGAAAAACAGAAAGAAAGGGCCGGGGAGTTAGCTCAGTGGTTCCGGCGCCTGTCTTGCAAGCGCAAGGACCCGGGTTCAATTCCCCGGTAACCACATAACAATACTGGGTGTGGAGACCCACACCCAGCAGCAACTAGTACCACATGCCACAGTGCAGGGCGTGGTGGCTCATGCCTGTAATCCCAGCACTCGGGAGGCAGAGGCAGGAGGATTGTGATGTGAGTTTGAGGCAGAGCTCAGGGCCAGCCTGAACCACAAAGCGAGACCCTGTCTCAAAAAACCTAAAAAAAAAAAAA
>PVIR01042271.1:0-12330 GCA_004026965.1 Petromus typicus | reverse complement strand
AATCCTCCTGCCTCTGCCTCCCGAGTGCTGGGATTACAGCCGTGAGCCACCACGCCCGGCACTGTGGTATGTGGTACTGGTTGCTGCTGGGTGTGGGTCTCCACACCCAGTATTGTTATGTGGTTACCGGGGAATCGAACCCGGGTCCTTGCGCTTGCGAGACAGGCGCCGGAACCACTGAGCTAACTCCCCGGCCCCAGGGTAGTCTATTCTTTTCACCCATTCCATGGTCCTTTTTTCTGAAGTTCCCAAACTTTCTTCTGTTATCATTCCCCTTCTAGTCAGAGAACTTTCAGTCTTTCTCTAAGGGTAAGTTCTACCAGAAACAAATTCTTAATTTGGTTTCATCTAAGAAGATGATGTTCTTATTTCTTTTCTGAAAGATGTGTTCATCAGATACACAACTTGTGGTTGACAGCTCTTTGCTTTTAGTGCTTAAAAAAAAATGTTCCACTTTCTTCTGGTCTCTATAGTTTCTGATGAGAAATTGACTGTCCTTTGCATTTCCCTGTAGGTGATCCATCATTTCTCTCTAGCTGCTTTCAGGATTCTTTTCTTTTTCTTTCTTTCTCTCTCTTTTCTTTCATGGTATGTGATACCGGGAATCAAACTTGGGAACTTGTGCCTGCAAGGCAGGCATCAGACCTACTGAGCTAAATCTCCAACCCTTAAATACATTTTATTTATTCATTAACCTGTTGATGGACATATAGGCTGCTTCCAAGATTTAGTTATAAACCCAAGATGTTGCTATAAACATGAATATGCATACATTATTGTGATATGTCTTTAACTCTTTTGAGAATATATCTACAAAGGAGATAGCTGGGTCAAATGAAATATTTAAATTTAGGTTTTCTTAGGTATCTCCATATTGATTTCCACAGTGGTTGTACCAGTTTATACTACAGCAGCGAAGACAGATCCTGTCCCTCCCCCAAGACTCACCAGCATTTGTTGTTGGTTGATTTCTTTTTTTTGTTGTTGTTAGGTTTTTGGAGACAGGGTCTCGCTTTGTGGTTCAGGCTGGCCCTGAGCTCAGCCTCAAACTCACATCACAATCCTCCTGCCTCTGCCTCCCGAATGCTCGGATTACAGGCGTGAGCCACCACACCCGGCACTGTGGTATGTGGTACTGGTTGCTGCTGGGTGTGGGTCTCCACACCCAGTATTGTTATGTGGTTACCGGGGAATCGAACCCGGGCCCTTGCGCTTGCGAGACAGGCGCCGGAACCACTGAGCTAACTCCCCGGCCCTGTTGGTTGATTTCTTGATACTAGCCAGTCTTCCTGGAGTGAAATGGGATCTAAGTGTTGTTTCAATTTGCATTTCTTAAACAACCAGTGATAAACTAATGTAAGTTTTAAGCACATTTTAAATTTGAGAAACAGTTCTCAAATAGAGCTCAGGGGTCCAAGAAACCCTCAAATTGTGTACAAAATACTCTAAAGTATTCATTTTTCCTAGGATGGCGCTGACAGCCCACACTTGGCATTAGGGGCTACCCAACCATTTGACGTAGGGTAGAGTGCAGAATAAATGAATAGAACAGACAAAGAGAAAGGGTCCTCTTTACAGGGATTCAGAATGGCTTAACCCTTTACAAGCTAAGATCACACTCTGGATTTGTCAGTATTTATTGATTATACAACATAGCAAGGGGTGTAAAGGCAAGTGTAGGGAACTGTGGGGAACAAGGTACAGACAAGAACCAGGTTTGTAAAAGGGGAGAAACGATGTATTCCTGCAAAAGACAAGTTGTGTTTAGCAAGTGACCTGTGCTTTCTTAAGCTAACATTTGTTTGGGGAGAATGGCTGTGAGAGTTATAAAATCCTCAGCAGCGGTGTCATCTTGCTCTCAGAGGTGACCCAAAGTCACCACCACTGAGAGCTCAGTCGTGACCATTGGCACAGGGAGCTCTGTATCCACATGCCAGCCGAAGGCTCATCTCACAAGTCATGGAGGACTTGGACACACTCACAATTTAACAAATAGCCAATTTATAGCCTGCCCAGCACAGTTTCGAGTTGATCTCCTACAACTGGATTAAGTTTTCTGCAAGTATTGGTTTATGCCTTGTTACTTTTTATTTTCTTGATTAAACACTACGGGGTGTCCTTTCCTTCCGGTGGCCCAAAGTTCTCCCTGGCACCTCTGGAAAGTATGATCAGCTAGCTGAAGAGTTTCTAAGTGCCTAATCTGTGCCGGACAATTTTTTGTCCTTATTTCCCTCTAACTAATGAGAAGAGTTTTAAAAAATTGGCATCATTCTTTGGCTTATGAAAAGTTCAGACTTAGAATGTTAGAGCAAAAGACTTGTTTTGTCCTTTCAAATCCGTTTTTAATTCTGTGAACCACATACTCCACCGGTCGAACTGTACCCCTGAAAGCGCAAGGCCATGCGCTAGGACCACCATGACACAGTCGTCCTCTGCCACTGCTCTGCTTCGCCTGGCAGAGTTGGTCATCAGAGCTCACTGTGCTCCCCATGCGGCTTGCCCCAGACCGTGCCCAGGCTCACGCCTCTGCCAGCGCCTCCTCTGTCAGTGCCTTCCTGGGCTAAGGTCTGCGCTGATGTCTGGGGAGCACCTGGGCTGGTTCCCAGGTGCTAGATGCGGTGGAGATCAATGTACACGTTCCTCCCCCGCGCTGAGAGGCACGCCGAGCTGGGTGTTCTCCCAGGTCACTCACGATCCAGGACCTCACACTCCTGGTTGATGGCCTACTTGGCCTTCACGTGAGACCATGAGACTGTTACGCAATCTTGGCTGCCCTACGCCAACACTGTATTGTCCTCTCAAAAACACAGTGACAGCGGCGCGCTGAAGAGCACAACTGTAATCTCAGCACTCAGGAGGCTAAATCCCATCGCCATGGATTCAAGGCCAGCCTGGGCTGCATGGTGAATCCTATCTCTGTCCCTGTGTACTGAGATGCGCACATAAGCGCCAACTCCTCGCAGGTCACCACCGGCCGAGGACTGTCAGCCCTTCTTCCATTTCTCCTGAATGTCATAAATTTCTGCCAAGCTTCAGAGTTCCCGAGAGTTGTTCGGCCTGTGCCAAATAAGTTTAATCTTCTTGGATACTCTATCTGTTTACACATTTTCTTTGGACTGTTTAAGGAGCCATGCATAAGCTTCTCCTCTTCTCCTGCTAAATGCCTCCCTCCCTTTTTTTGGCAAATACAGACAACGCTGACCTCTGTGTTTCTCCTTTGTCTCTTCTGGATATTATGACCCTCTACTTCCTGCACTTCCTGCACTGCACGTTTGTCAGATATATCTTTCCCATCACAGTACAAGCTCCTTGAGGCAACGACGTGTCTTTCCAGCATAGACTCTCCAGAGGCTGGTACAAGGCTGCACTCCATGAGCGAAGGAGGGAGAACTCTGACGTCAGATCACCCTGGTTCTACTGCCCAATATGATTAGGACATACATTTCCTTGTCTCCCGTACATCTTTACTTCCTATGTATCTTTTATCCTTCATTCGAAGTCACTGTGAATTATTTTTTTTGGAAAAGAGAACTAAGAAGATAAAGGTAACACATTTTGAAGCAATGTTTTTATTCCTCCCAGGTACTATCTTGGTCGTCGGATGTTTATAGTTATTTCTGACCCAGACATGATCAAGCAGGTGTTGGTTGAGAACTTCAGTAACTTTCCCAACAGAATGGTATGTAGTTTTCTCGGCATACGCTTCAAAAAGTTTTTTATTGGTACAGGTTGGCAATACAGAGTGACTGTGTTCATTGTGGAGAGCTGGTACAGGTACACAGCACATCTTAATTCTTTTTACTTCCTCCTTTCCTTCCCACTCCCTTTCCTCCACCTCTAGATCCCTCTACAAAAGATTCATCTCCCTAATTCCTATTATCCTTCCTTTATTTTGCTCTTTAACTTGTTTGGACTTTGAGTTTCTCATATAAAAGAACCATGTGATATTAAGCCGTTTGATTTACTTCACTTCACCCTTGGAGCTCAAGACTCATTCATTTTCCTGCCAGTGACTCAAGTTCATCTTTCTTTAGAAGAGTCTTCCTCTGTTGTGTATAAATCCTGCATCTCTGCATATGAATGGCTCCTGGGACTGTCTTAAGATGAAAGTACTCATGACAGACCCACTAGGGATAAGATGGGCTTTTTATTAGGTCTAGGTCCGTTGAACTCAAAACTAAGCTCCCCAGTCCACTTGGATTTTAGAAAGAGAATATAACAGAACTGTTACACAAAGGTGCCATTTATGTTTAAGGAATGATTCAAGAAATGAAACTCAAGAGAAGATGAGGTGAACAAAAATACTAAAACCAAGTAAAGTTTCTAGAGGTGTGCTCAGAACTAGAGGAATCCAGGGCCGGGGATTTAGCTCAGTGGTTCCGGCACTTGCCTTGCAAGTACAAGGTCCCAAGTTTGATCCCCAGTAGCCACATACATCAAAGCTGGGTGTGGAGACTCACATCCACCAGCAATCAGTACCACATGCCACAGTGCTGGGCATGGTGGCTCACACTCGTAATCGCAGCACTTGAGGCAGAGGCAGGAGGATTGCTGTGAGTTCCAGGCTCGCCTGGGCTACACAGTGAGCTCAGGACCAGCCTGAACTACCAAGCGAGACCCTGTCTCAAAATACAAAACAAACGAAAAAACTAGAATCCAGAGGGCACTGGTCAAGTGACTGTGTACAGTTATGAGTAAATAAAAGCGGGAAAGCAGCATGTCGAGGGTCTTATATCTTTTCACATAAAAGTATATGAAAGTATTAAGGTCAGAAAGGGAAAGTAAACTATATTAATGGAGAAATTTGTCCCCAGGTAAACCCTACTTATCTACATTCTCCAGTCCATATATCCCATCATTTTGGGGATGTTACGCAACATCCCAAAATGTATTTTACAGTATTTTACTTTTTAATCTTTGGTGGAAAAATCTCAGACAATTGAAGAAATGACAGAAAATGGCAGAGGTCAGTGTTGTTCATATTTTTCATAAATGTGGAGATGGGAATTCCAACAGAGAAGATCAACAATTTTTATGCTGATTCCTAGAAAAAGTCTTAAGTGAATTATTAAACATGTTTATAAGAATCCAGACAATTCTGTGCCAACTCTATTTTGGGCGAGGTAGCAAATAAAACTTCATTTCCCATTCTTCTAGGGACATTAGGTAATATATTCATTCTTCTGTTGATTACTTGGCAAACATTTTGTACATCTGCCATTGGCCAGGTAGTGTCTTGGTACAGACTGTAAAGAGAGAGAATTTTGCAAGGAGCTCATTAGTAGTGAGCGGGGCAGGCTGGGAATTTACTCACCAGAGACCAGCAAAGCACAGCGTGGTTCCTGCACTGTCACAGTGGGCTGCCCAGGGCACGCATGGGGCAAGCTTGCAGGATATGAGATATCTGGGGGTGAGTCTTAAACTACTGGGTACCCGCTGTGCTGGTTGAACCACGCAGAGGGTTTCGTTAGCTTCATTATTTGTTTTCCTTGTTCTACATCAGCACAAGAACTTCTGAGACTGGTACCATTAGTGTCTCCATTTCACCCACAAGGAAACTAAGTCTCAGAGAGGTACAATGACCAACCTTGGTCTCACACACATAACTAGAGGGAAGGTAGACATTCGCATGCTGTTGTCTTCAGATTAAATCAAGTGCTCTTTCTCTGGCACTGCTAGAGATGACTGCTTCAAGTGATATTTCTAGATGTCACCATTTAATCAAATAATTAACCACTCAATCAAAATGTGTTCATCTTCTAACCCAGAGCATCATCCACAGTTCCAGACACCACACGGCCTCAGGAGGTGATGGCGACAGTCTATCCTATTGCCTCTGTCCCCTGGGAATGACCACAGGAAATACAGACATTTACCTCCTTCTGTGTGGCCCTTAGGTTCTCTTCACAAACACTGTGACATTATTTTCTTGTTCAAAGACTCCCTAAGGCCTTCTGCCCCACGGGGATCTTGGAGACTGAGTCTTCCCATTCAGTGTATATTGTCCATGTCAGCAGGGGGTTCTGGTTAAAGGAGCCAGGACAGCAGGAGCGTCAAAGGGCCTGGGACAACACGGCCACCCAAGCAGGTGGCAAAGGAGTCCCGGGAGCCGACCTGCTTCCTGAGCTCCCCTGAGCCCCTCAGTGGCGAGTTGGGACATGACAGCTGTGTGTGTCTCCATATGGATCAGATGACCCCTAGGACGTCAAAAGTAGGCCACACTCTGATGTCCGTGCTAGATGCGGTCGAGATTAATGTACATGTTCCAGCAAAGGGCACCAAAGAAAGCCATCCTCAGCCCCAACCAGTTTCTCCTCTGAACAAATCGACTGGCTTCTATTTCCTCCAACCCCCTAACCCTCGACTGAGGATCTAGGACCAGCACCCCAAGCTCTAGGGTATAGCTCCAATTTGCTCCTTTTTCCACTCAATATGGGATTAAGTCTTCAGCATGAAGTTCAAGTTTCCCAGACAAGATCTAAAGACTCCTGCAACTTAGATCCATTCCATATGCTCCGTCCTACTCTCTCACTGCCCACAGTACCATGTATCACCTCGGCAGGCCTCAGATATTCCTGCCCCTGGACCTTTGTGTGTGCTGCAGCCTCTAGGACTGAGAGGCTGCCAAACCGTTCTCATATTTATTAGGTATATCATCTTGAACCAACTCCTTTTCTAAGCCACCCGTTTCTCCTTAAGAAAATGGGGATAGGGCCAGAGATTTAGCTCAGTGGTGCCACACCTGCCTGGTAAGTACAAGGTCCTGAGTTCGATCCCCAGTACCAGGGGGTGAAAAGAAGAAAACAAGGATACCACTTACATTACTAGACAGTTCTGTGCAGTGCTGGGCAGGAGAGAGAAGCAGTGTCCAGTAGAGGCTTTTAGCAAGAAGATCCCCACCTCTTGTGCACCCATCCAAACCCGAGCTGTCCTTCAACTCTCTCCTCCTCCCCATCGACTGCCCCGCCTCTGAACTCAGGCCTCGCTCATTTTTGCAATTGGCCCCATTGTGCCTGACAAACAAGGAAGATGCAGCCTCTATTCTAACTTGGTTATTAATTTTTTAAGATCAGGAACTGTATCTTCTACTTCTTTTTCATATCCCACAGTCCAAACACACAACTGTTCAGTTTCTGACAGGAATTGCATCACTGTTAACTTGCAGTTCTCCCCGGAAGAAGGAGGTGATACCTGAAGCTAGAGTCTCAATATCCACTTCTTCATCTGGGTCATTCACAGACATGGAAAAGACCCATCATAGATTAGATCAGAGAAAACCCTAGAGTTTATAAATTTCCACCTGGGAATGTATCCACTTATCTTTAGCTTTGTTTATGGTCTTTAAGCCAATTCCATATTCATCATAAAACAACCCTTAGTGACTCAATTTTTTAAAAAGTCATTAGAGTGGAATTTTCTCACAGGTTTTTGAAAGTCAAATTAAACTGAGTTCTGTGGTTCCCTCTTATCCATATGCTTATTTATCTGCTAAAGAACTCAAGGAGATTAGTGAGGCATGATTCCTCCTTCCTGACACCTCACCGCCTTCCCGCTAATAAGCCATGTTTACTTAAGTGTTCAGCGACGCGGCTTTATTATACATTCGCTCAGTAAACATTAAATGCTTACGCCATGCAAGCTCCTAGCAAACGGTCCCTGATGATACAGAAATATCTCGGCAGATTAGTTTGATGCATTAAGTGAAGAGGAACTTAAATAATGTGTTGCTTCGTGTTCCAACAGAAGGAGCCCATCTCGGCTCGCAAATCCAGGCTTGAGTGATGGGAGTCCCTGAACAGCCTGGCGAAGGATGCCCTGGGTTTAGCTCTAAGATTTGATGAGAGCTGGGAGCATCCCATGTGGGACAATGACTGAGGTGGGGTGACACCACAGAGAACTCCCCCACATACGTCAAAACCGAGCAAATATTTTAATTCCAAAATCATTGAATGAAATATTCTTTCTCCAACTTCAGAAGATGGGAATGAACACACTATGGTCAGACTCAGGGAGGCCTCTTTACATCTCATACCCCAATCACAATTTCGGAGGCACGAGAGCCCGGGCGGGGACTCTGTTCCATCTGGCCTTTCCCCCACAGGCACTCTCTGTGTCTCTATGGAGGCCCTCAGCTCCTCCCCCAAATAGCTCCTCAATGTCACACCCACAGTTTACCCTTGAACACAAGTCTGTCTTTCTTAGTATTTGATAGAGAGTCAGTTATCCCAACACTGGAGCACTTGAATTGTTTTTATCTTGTGATACTAGGGATTGGATCCAGGGCCTTCACACTGAGCCACAGGGCCAGCCTGTGCTTTATGTTTTGTTTTTTTTTTTTTTAGTTTTTTTTTTTTTTTTGAGACAGGGTCTCGCTTTTTGTGGTTCAGGCTGGCCCTGAGCTCAGCCTCCAACTCACATCACAATCCTCCTTCCTCAGCCTCCCGAGTGCTGGGATGACAGGCGTGAGCCACCACGCCCGGTTGTGGTATGTGGTACTGGTTGCTTCTGGGTGTGGGTCTCCACACCCAGTATTGTTATGTGGTTACCGAGGAATCGAACCCGGGCCGTTGCGCTTGCAAGACAGGTGCTGGAACCACTGAGCTAACTCCCCGGCCCATATGTTTTAATTTTTTTTTAAGCTGGTGTTTCCCCAAGTTACTAGGCTCCCCAGGCAGGCTCAAGCTTGTGCTCCTTCCACTTCAGGCTTCCAGAATGCTGGGATTATGGATATGTGCCACCATGCTTGTCTCTGAATATTTTTCCTTAGGTGTTTTAATTATCCCTTCTTTGCTATGAGGTACTCAATAGTCCTAAATGTGGCTTTTTTTTAACCTGTGGAAACTGAAGCAGGGTCCATCTGACTCAGCAAAAATTGCCATAACCAATGGGAGAAGTTCTTATTCTTAGCCTTCTATCTATGCCTGGAGTTGGGGAAGACATGGAAAGAAAGATAAGAGATAGGCTGGTCTTTGCCCCATCCATGTGGTTCAGCTGATGTGGAAAAGATATACACACTGAATCAGGAATCCTGCTGCTTTGGAGCTCAGAGTTCTGGTCCAAGATGGCGCCACGGAGCTTAGCCACAGTCATGCTCGCTCCCAGTTCCGATGCTTGGATGTGGAGCCGAGATGGAAGGAGGGGCAGGTGTTTACGGGGGACCAGCCTTCAGGTCCTCACGAGCCACTCAGAGGTTACCTCTCCAGGCACAAGTCAAACCGCAATCTTGACTCCAGTGTCACATCTAAAAGCATGTGATGAATTTGGTCAGTGGTTTTATCCAGAGCCCTAAAACCTCAGGGATCCGGCTGCCCTGAAGTTAGCCTCTCAAAGGGCTGCTTCATGCACTCACCACTCAGCTGTTGAAATCCTAAGGATGAGTCACTGAAAGCAAAAGCTCCTCAGCCTTGGCAATGACAACTAAAGTTCCAGGGTAAGTCAGCCACTAGAAACCTTAGCACCCTCTGCGCCTGCAGCAGCACGCTCTTTGGCAGGAGTATGTTGGCCCAGAAGACTCCATTCAGAGCTGCAGGTGGATCACTCATACTTGTGTGGAGGCCTTGGGGACCTGCCTGCAGTCAGCAGAAGTCTTGGCAGCTTTGCTGTAAAATTAACCCCCTTTAACTTGTCCCCACGCCTATAACTGGCTGGTCTCCACCAACGCTTCTGAAACCTGTGCATCTAGAGTTCCTGGTCCCTTTTTCCTAAAGGAAATAGTAAGGAAGTGAAGATATTCAGACCTTCAATGCGTGCAGTAAGATGTGCAGTCTCGGAAGAGGTATGTATGACTAGAAAAGTTCCTGTCACTCCAGCCACACCCAGGAAGCTTTTGTTAGTAGTGCATTTCTGGAGGAGGGCCAACCCGCATTTAGGCCCAGGTCTGAGCAAGTCAGTTCTCACCTCAGGCTCACTCGACAGAGAACAGAGAACTCCAAACCACGGGGAACTTCATTGGCCTGACCTCTTTGGAAGCAGGTCTCTGTTTCCTGGGGAACATTTCCCAAGGCACAGGTAATCCTCCAGCCTGAGCAGGAAACTTCTTGTCCAAGGGTGTGAGGCCCATTGGTAGTCTTGGTGACAGCCACACTAGGGCACCTGTACGCTGCCCAAGGGCCTTTGCTTTCACCTGACCTCCTTGTGTCAACCCCAGAGGAGTCCAATGCGTGGACTTGCCTTTGACTTGTAAACCAAACAGCTCCAACTTAGCGTGATAAGTAGGTTTGAACTTTACTGTCTTTCAGGGAATTAAGTGCTTGAGAAGCCTGGGAGGTAAGGAATGAGCAGCACTAAGTGGTATTGATTCCAGGCTCAGATGTTCTCTCTCTGCCTTGCAGAGAGAACAGCTTTTTTATTTTTTAATTTCCAAATCTGATTTAAAATGATTTTACATTTGTATGACTTCCTAGACTCAGTTCAGCAAGAAGTCATTTTTATTTATTTTTTTTAAGAGAAGTAAAATGTCATTCTTATATCTTCTTGCCCTAACTTTTGTGGTGGTAGAGGCATAAATAAATGTGTAGACCTGGGAATTAAATCTAGAATCTCGGGATGAGGATAGTAAATAAGCCACGGAAGGTATTCTGGTCTCACCCTGGATGTGTTCCAGAACATTCCATGGAATTCAAGTCACTAAGCCAGAAAGTCCTGACCCTTACTCCTCCTGGCCCAGTCTCCTTTTTTATAGCATCTCTTTCCTTTCCATTTGTGCCTCTTCTAAGCCATAGCACAGCACTGTGGAAAAGGTCTCAGTTTGAATTTAAAGAAGTGAAATCAGACTCCACACTTGCTACTTATTCAGAGCTTTGTGACCTTCAGCCAGTCCGTCCAGCCTCTGAGCTTCGGTCTCCTCCTGTGACCGCCTAATCACTCAGGTCTGGCTCCCAGTCATGAGGCAGTCAGCGCTGACTGTGCACCAACATCTCACGGGGACATATGTACTTCAAACCTAGCAAAAGGTTCCCTCTCAATCCCTCAGGACAATTGTACCTTTCCAGCCAAGTATGGCAGGTGCCATATGAGGGACACCCTGGTCCCTAACAGTGCCCTGGTGAGGTGCTCTGCTGAGACCTTGGATCTGGCCCCCCTTGAGCTGCGGACACACCTGACCCTCTTCCTCAGTGGCTGTTCCCCTGGGTTGCTGTCAAAAGGGAGGTGGGGAAGGAGAAAGGTTGTTCATCTTTACAACCGTGTTCTATGGGTGCAGTGAATGAAGGACTAGTGTTCAGGTCACAGTAAAGGGAAACCCTTACTACTTTAGTACTTTCTCAAAATTTATTTTTAGAAAGGAGAACATCTTTACTATTTAAAAACACTAAAATATAAGTCCTATTTGGCCAGAGAACAACAGCCATAGGCTACAAGCCCCAAATGTAGACTTTGGGGTAATTCAAGCAACAGCTTTCTCTGGTTTAACTGATGGCTTTACTGAGGGGCAGCAACAGAGGCTCTGCATGCCCAACAGAGGAAGACAAGGTCTTAGAGGAGCATCCTTGCATGTGCAAGGGATTGTGGGAATCAAAATGTCAGTGCTGCAGGCTCAGCCCAATTGTGATCATGGCTTATGTGACGTGGATAGTTTTGTAAGCTCCTAAACAAACTCAATACCAAATGAGGTGGCAACAGTCAACCACTAGTGTCACGTGTCCCCCTTTCAAAAAGACATACAGGGCTGGGGATTTAGCTCAGTGATTCTGGTGTCTGCCTGGCAAGTGCCAGGTCCTGAGTTTGATCTCTGGCACCATATACTACAATGCCAAATGTGGTGGCTCACGCCTGCAATCCCAGCACTCGGGAGGCAGAGGCAGAAGGATTGCCATGAGTTCAAGGCTAGCCTGGGCTACACAGTGGGATCAGGGCCAGCCTAAACTACAAAGTGAGGCTCTGTCTCAAAAAAAAAAAAAAAAAGACACTCAGCCCTGTGAGAATTTGCAGCAAGTCTCTCAGCTCACGGGAAGCTTTCAGGAGATAGTCACTGTCTTTGCCAAACCCAGGATGCGCAGAGGTGGCTTTTCTTTAATAACATACTCTTCAGGACTGTGGGATTCTCAGTTTTAAATTCATACTCGGGCTGACCTAAGTCTAAGAGGTTAAGACTCTTTTTTAAGAAAAAATTTTTTCCAGCCCTAGGGATTAAATCTCGGACCTTGACACTGAACTACACCCCCAGTCTTGTTTATTTTGTTTTATTTAGTTTGAGATAGGGACTTGCTAAGTCAGTAAGTTGCCCAGATCGGGCTCAGACTTGAAATCCTCCTGCCTCAGCCTCTTGGGAGGGTGGGACTATAGGCACGAGGTACCATGCCAGGTTTAAGAGATCTTAACTAAAAGAACAAA
>PVIR01042270.1:0-12318 GCA_004026965.1 Petromus typicus | reverse complement strand
GCCTCAAACTCACATCACAATCCTCCTGCCTCTGCCTCCCGAGTGCTGGGATTACAGGCGTGAGCCACCACGCCCGGCACTGTGGTATGTGGTACTGGTTGCTGCTGGGTGTGGGTCTCCACACCCAGTATTGTTATGTGGTTACCGGGAATCGAACCCGGGTCCTTGCGCTTGCGAGACAGGCGCCGGAACCACTGAGTTAACTCCCCGGCCCCTACGCACCTTTAATAAAATCTCCTGATGGGACATCCTGGAGTGTGGCATGGTTGTTGAGCATCGACGGGTGCCCCCCTCCTTAACATTCGACATAATGAAAATGTATGTACATGTATGAAAATATCACAATGAAACCCAATATTTTCTAATATTCATATGCACTAACACAGAGACACATGTGTATATTAGTAAAATATTTCTTGGAAATCACAAAGCTTTTTGATGTTCTTCAAGGATTCAGTCTCCTCAGTGTTGTGTGGAAATCCAAGGTCCATGATGCCACACAGCCCCATATTAGCTTACACAGGCTGTCTGGTGAATTATTTAAACCCCGAGTAGAGAGTCGCAGAAAAGCCAGGTGTGGAGGAGAGGGGAAAAAAAGCCTTTTTGACTTTACTCCTCCATCTTTAAAATCTTCCACAAGGAAGCTGAAGATGTAGATTAGGGCTAGAGCTTGCCCTTAGCATGCACAAGGTCCCACCACATCCAGAAAGTAAAAAGAAAGGAAAAAAAAAAAGGCTAGAATAAAGCCAGGTGTGGCAGTGCATGGCTGTCATCCAGCACTGTGGGAGGCTGAGACAAGAGGATCACAAGTCCAGGCCTGGCCTGGGCAACTTGGTGAGATCTTGTCTCAAAAAAAGTTCAAAAGCCCTAGATTCATTCCCCCAATAAAATACACACGTGCGTGCGTGCACACGCACATATGCACACATACATATACACACACAGAGATGAAAGAGCAAACACTCCATTTTTAAATTATCAAATGTTGTGCTAACAAAAGTATATGCTTAACACACACATACATTTATATACAGTTTAATAACAAAAATGATTATACATACCTATCCAGTTTTTAAAAATTTGAGACAGGGTCTTGTTATGTAGTTCAGGTTGGCTTTGAACTCATTATGTAACCCAGACTGGCCCTAAACTGATGCAGATACTCCTGTCTCAGCCTCCCCATGCTGGGATCACAGGTGTGCACCATCACATCTAGCCTCCAGATGTTAAAAAAAATGAAAGTTCCTGTGCATCCTTCCTCAGTGGCCCTCTGGAAGCAATCACTTAAATTTGACTTAATCTTGTCTTCCTTTTTCTTTACATGTTAGGAGTTTGAGGCGTCCCACTGGCTATGTAGCCTGGGCTCACTCTAATGTCAGATCCTCCAGCTCAGCCTCCTGAGTGCTGACATTACAGGAGTGCACAATCACACCTGGCTGGAGTTTTATTCCTTGGGTGTATCTTCCTACATAATATGTTTCAGTCTGAGAGACATTTTGCATTTTATACAAATGAAATCCCTGAGTCCACACCCTTCTGTGGTTTCTTCCTATTTTCACTCTACTGTATGATGTGAGTCCTACCTACTGCAGAGTGCAGGTCTGGCTTTGCTCATTTTCTTTGATGAATTGTGTTTCACTGTGTGAATACTGACACTATCTACCCATCCTCCTGGTTGCAGTCATTTTATGTTGCCCGATCTTTTCTAGACAGTCAGCACTGGCCTTTCTTGGACCTGTCTCCGGCCCCAGAGAGGCAAGGAAGCAGTGCAGGCCCACAGCTGCCAAGCAAAGCTGAGGCCCTGCTCTGGGAGGCCCACTATCAGGGCTCCAGGCCGGCAGCCACTGACAGGGAAGCCAGCGTCGACTTCTAAAACCCAGGAGGCCTGGGGGAGGGAGAGTAAGGATACTAGAGGCCAAGTGGAGAGGTGACTAGGGGACCAGGGCCCCTGGCTTGGCGAGCCTGGGCAGGGAGGCAGGGAAGGGAGGGAAATGAGGACACAGGAAGGATCAGAAGTTCTATCTTTTCCTCAGTGGCCATAGTGACCTCTTATGTCCTGAAAGTGTAGGGAATGTGGTTCTGGACAGGAAAGAGAACATTTGGTGACACAGTGCTTAAAAAAATAATCGATTTAAAATTATAATCTCTTCCAGGAGGACATCTGCGTTATCTTTTTCTAATCTGATTTTTAACAAATAGCTCGTTTCTTTTCAAGATGAGCAATGTTCACATGACATGCACACTTAGTGCTGTTTCTAGTTAAAACAAAGTGGTATTCTTGGGCTGGGGATTTAGCTCAGTGTTTCCAGCACCTGTCTTGCAAGTGCAAGGACCCGGGCGTGGTGGCTCACGCCTGTAATGCCAGCACTCGGGAGGCAGAGGCAGGAGGATTGCTGTGATGTGAATTTGAGGCTGAGCTCAGGGCCAGCCTGAACTACAAAGCTAGACCCTATCTCAAAAAACCAAAAAAACAAAAACAAAACAAAACTGAAGTAGTATTCTTATCCAGTTCTGTCCAAAACCTTACAAAAAATGAAGGCCCAGATAAGGCAGCCTGGGACTTTGGTCCTAGCACTGTTGAGCCCAGTAGTTTGAGGCCAGCCTGGACAAGGAAGTGAAACCCTGCCTTAAAAAAAATGAAAAATAAAATAAAATAATCAGTTTGATCAAAATAGTAAATTGCTGGAAATGTAAACGTGTTTGAGGATCACATGTTAAAGGACAGTGTGGGCAACTTAGAAATTGTTGCATAATAAAAGTTGAGAAAAGGGCTGAGGATGCAGCTCAACACTCCTTATGTTCAATCTCCAGTGTTGAAAGGAAAAAAAGAAAGAAAAAAAGGGAATTTACAACATGAAGAAAGAAGGTCAGAAAATTTATGAACCAAATAATCTCACTCTGAAAGGTAAAAAAGTATGTAACACTATTTGGAAAGATAAATGACAAAAATGATAGCCATGAGACAAAGCAAATCCTCCACACTCTTCCCTCACTTTGTTCCAAGATCATAGCAGAAAAATTAAGACATAAAACATAAAGCAGATGCAAGGCATATATCACAGAAGGGATTATTTCAGAAAACAGAGCCTAACAAACATTTCTCCATGATTTCAAAGAAAGTGTAGATGTAAAAGACAAAATTCATGTTTCTAAAGAAGAATACATGACCAATGGAACAGAAAAACAAATACAGATATTGGAGAAGAAAAACTTTCCTGAAATAAAATTTGAATCTACAGACTTAAAAGAGGTGGGGTGGGGGGAACCAATGCTGATTGAAGATGATGATGTTTGGCAGTTTTTATCTAATATTCACTCATTCATTCTCCCTTCTTCCATAATAAAATATTTCCCAACATCCCTTGCAGTTAGGAGGTGTTATGGTTTGTGTTTAGATGTCCCCCGGAAGCCTCTTTCAGATGAAGTGGGACTTTCTTCTCCAGAGGTAGTTGAATCTGAAATATTTGTGCTGGAGATAAGAGTGTGTGACTACTAAATCACTACACATGAGTGCTCATTTTGGCTCTGCCCCAATCCTGGTAATCTGAATACAATTAAAGGGCAGGAAGATGCTGCTAAATTCTCTTGATACACTTATTGCCTCGTGTGCACCATGTCTCTGCTATGCCAGGCCTGTTTGTCCTCCCTGCCTTAGAACCAGCCAGTTACAGACTAAAAGCTCTGCCTTTGTGAGGCCTGTGCTGTAAGTTCAAGGAAAGCCTGGACTATATAGGGACCCTGTCTTAAAAAAACAAAACAAAACAAAAGAAGAAAGAAGCAGAATCTACAAAGACCTGAGAGAAAGGATAATCCAAGACATTTTAAACTAATTTTTTTGTTTATTTGTTTTGTTGAGACAGGATCTCATGGTGTAGTTCATGCTGGCCTCAGACTCACTACATAGCCCAGGCTGGCCCTCAAACTGATGGTACTCCTCCTGCCTGAGCCTCCTGCGTGTTGAGATTATAAGCATGCACCCTCATAGATGGTTATCTTTAACTAATTTTTTTTTTCTTTTTGAGACAGGGTCTCACTTTGTAGTTCAGGCTGGCCCTGAGCTCACCATGTAGCCCAGGCTAACCTTGAATTTACAGCAATCCTCCCACCTCTGCCTCCTTAGTGCTGGGATTACAGGCATGAACCACTATGACCAGTATTGTGGTATGTGGTACCAGGAATCAAACTTAGGACTGTGCACTTGCCAGGAAGATGCCAGGATCACTGAGCTAAATCCCTGGCCCTCAATTTTTTAAAAATATAAAGACTCTTATTCTGAAACATGTGAGAAGAACTCATGAGACCAATATGAATAAAGTCTACTTGAAAGTGAAATCTCACCAATTAAAACAAAGGGGGAAAGGAAAAATAAAGGTGAAAAAACAGTTATGAACACCAGGCCCATATAGATATAGAATCTATCACCATTGGCCACTGGTAAAAAATGGAAGGTGAATATTACTGACCTTTCCCACGTGAAAATGACACAACCACAAAATGAGGCAGACAGAGGCAGGGGAGGAGAAAGGAGACCAAGGAAAAACGTGTTAATTTCCTTATGTTTCTTCTCTGGAAGTCAACAGATGTCCAAAGTTGAAACACTTTGGTTTTAGAAAAATGACTATTCTTCCTTTCTTCCTTTCTTCCTTCCATCCTTCCTTCCTTCCTTCCTTCCTTCCTTTCTTTTGTGGTACTGGGGACTGAACTCAGGGCTTTGTGGTCGTGAGCCCTCTCCCCTCTTTTTGACCTCTTTCCTTCTTCTCCTTATTTATGAAAGCTTTGTTTCCATTTATTCTTTGTTTTTCTCCTCTCAACTTCCCTCCTTCCTCTTTGAACATTTGTTTCCTCATTTCTCAGTATCTATTTACATTTTGGTCCTTATTTCTACTTTCAGTTTCTTTTTTTTTTTTTTTTGAGACAGGGTCTCGCTTTGTGGTTCAGGCTGGCCCTGAGCTCAGCCTCAAACTCACGTCACAGCAATCCTCCTGCCTCTGCCTCCCGAGTGCTGGGATTACAGGCGTGAGCCACCACGCCCAGCACTGGTATGTGGTACTGGTTGCTGCTGGGGTGAGTCTCCACACCCAGTATTGTTATGTGGTTACCGGGGATTGAACCTGGGTCCTTGGGCTTGCAAGACAGGCGCCGGAACCACTGAGCTATATCCCCGGCCCTACTTTCAGTTTCTTACAGCAGAGAAGCAATGTAATATTTAAAGATGTGTGTCCTATTTATCTCACTGAAGAGTATGGTCTCAAGGGACATTCATTTAGCTAGAAATGTCTCATGTTTACCCTTCTTTATGGTAGAACAGTACTCCATTGTGTAGGGGAATACAGTATTGATTATGCCCAGAGCAGTGCTGGCTGTAAAGAGTTCACCCCACAATTGGCTTGTTTGTAGAAGTGAGTCCGGCTGAAGCCTATGTGCTGAGGTCAGGGTAACTTGCACCCCAATTCTGTTCCCACAATTAAAACTTTCTTAACTAGAAGGACATTGCTCTAATTACAACTGTATATTTTGTTTAGTCTGTTCCTAACCTGAGAATGTTGTGTCTTTTCTTTTTACAAGCCTTGTCTCCATTAGTTTCCACAGAAACTGCATGATTGCATGCCCTTGCACATAGTTCCTCTTTACCCCTATAGTTGACCAATAAAATCAGTGGCTTGAATGGACCAGTGCCTTTTGCTAAAGCAAAAGGAGCATAGAGCCTACAACAGAGGTTTCTAGTAATGTTTTGGGGATTTCCAACACCATTGTATAAAAAACTCAAGCTTCTTTATACATTCACCAGTTGATGGGCATTTAATTATTATAAACTGTGCCATGTAAACATGAATGTGCATATAACACTGTGGTATGATGCTTAATTACTTTAAAGTGATACCAAGAAGGGAAATAGCTGAGTTGAATGGAACCTGTAGTTTTAGTGTGTGTGTGTGTGTGTGTGTGTGTGTGTGTGTGTGTTTGAAGGAATCTCCACACTGATTTCCACAGTGCTTGCACCCCAGTCTATACTCTCACCAATAGTGGAAAAGGGTTTAAAAGGCTAATTTTAGAAATCTGCATTTCCTATTGTTAGGATATATATTCTGAACTTCAAAAGTTTCTTGAGTTTTTCTTTCATTTAGACGTTTTTGTTTTTGTTTTCTCAATACTGGAGATTAAACCAAGGGCCATCACATTGAGCTATATTCTCATCCTTTTTATTTTTTGAGACAGTATCTTCCCACATCACTAAATCACCCAGGCTGGGCTTGATCCTCCTGCTTCAGCCTCCCAGCCTCCCATAGCAGTGCACTGCCACAACTGGCTGCATATTTTGTTTCATTAAGAAAATTGTGATCCATTTTTTATTGCTCCCTGCTTGGTTAAAGTAAGGCTAGTATCTAAAGTACATGCTTTGATAGGCATACATAGTATAAAATTATTACCACAGTCAAGTTACTCAGTGTTAGTCACTGCATGTAGTCATTGTGTATGTTGGGAATACTTGAAATTCACAAATTTCCGCATATAATACCTTTTTTTTTTTTTTTGAGAAAGGGTCTCGCTTTGTAGTTCAGGCTGGTCCAGAACTCAGCCTCCAATTCAGTAATCCTCCTTCTCCTGCCTCCCAAGTGCTGGGATTATAAGTGTGAGCCACCACGCCCGGCACTGTGGTATGTGGTACTGATTGCTAGTAGGTGTGAGACACCATGCCCAGCATTGTTATATGTGGTTTATCTGGGATCAAACCAGGGACCTTGTGCATGCAAGGCAGGCACTGAAATCACTGAGCTAAACCCCCGGCCCTATGATATATTATTATAACTATAATCCCCCATGATCTGATTTTTTTGTAATGCTATGGTCGATATTCCTATTCTCTATAAAAGAACCAATTAAAACATGGGAAAATGAAATGAATAGAAACATTTCAAGAGACCTATAAATGACCAGTGAATCCATGCAAAATGTTCAGCATCTCTGGCACTAGAGATATGCAAGGTAAAACAACACTGAAATTCCACCTTAGTTCAAAAAGAATGTCCATGCTCAAGAAATCAAGAAAACAGTGCTAACATTCCTATAAAACCAGAAGAGCCCCAGAAAAGCAGAAATCCATCTTGGGTCACAAGAGCAAAATGGTGACGTCACACCACCATATTTCAAGCTGTACTGTAAAAGTACAGTGATTAAAACAGCACAATACTGACCTGATCCAGACATGTGGGAACAAAATAGAGGATGCAGAAAACATGCAGACATGTTCAGGGATACTGTTGTTTTTTATTTTCAGGTAACAAGAAATGATTTATGAGAACTTCATGTTTCTAGTTCATGAGCTAGAATCCCAAACATGGCACTCAAAATCACGAGGGCTTCAGGTTGAGGTAACAGTGACAGGGACCCAGCACTCCCAGTGCTAAGCAAATCCAAGGATAGCTATCCAGGAGAAGCCACAGCCAGTGCTGTGCTATTCCTACACTGAAGCTTTGGCTTTGGTGACTGGGCCTTTCCTAAGGGAGCCGGATCTGTCCTTGAATCAAAGTGATGTCCGCAGGAAAAGGAATCGCTTAGCTGCTGAATTTCAAGTCTCAGAGTGTTTTAGTCCTTGCAGCAGGAAGCCAGTGCTGTTCTGTTTCTGGACATGGAGGAGCTGAGGGGCCAGCTGGAAAACTGAAGGCAGAGGCTGTGAAGAGGACGTCTACAGGAGCTGTTGGCCACCTCCAGATCCAAATCTTTTTAAAGTCTTCACTCACTGGAAAGAAAAAAGGTCAAGTCTAGTATATAAGTTAGAAATAGCAATTGTCACAGACCCTTGTGTCACCTTCAGCCTTGTCATGGCCTCTGGGCCTTCTTGATTCAAATAAAAGGAAATCAAGTTTAAAAAGATTCACCCCATGTGCTGAGATTACAGAAAGCTGAAAGTTAAAAACTGGCACAGGGGCAGAGGTAGAAATTGCTCGTGAAAACTCTTTAAGATCAGCAAGTTGTCATTAATTCATGCAAATACATCCTTGTAGATTATTCTCAGAGTAGCCAGCTTAGCATGGGGTGGTGAAGAGGGCCAAGAGATGCTGCTGTCCGGGCCTGGTCTCCTGTCAACAATCCACACACACAGCCACGGAGCCTTCTGCTGTGGGACCAGCTGCACAGATGGGGTCAGATGATGCTTTGGCCACGTGAGCTTCTGCAAAGTCCATTCAGTTCATCTCAGTAATCAAGATATCCAGACAGGAGGAGAACCGCTTGATCACCAATCTCACTAATGTTGTAAATACCATTGGCAACTGTTCCCAATTGTGTAGAGCCAGCCTCTTGGCCATATGCATGGTCAAGATCAGCATGGCCTTATCATCCTTGTTGTGAGGTACGTACAGTTGGAGCCTTTCCACTGTGTTTGCCAAGCAGTATATCTTGTAATTTTCTGACAGATACGGGTTCAACAAAATCTTGGACATATTGTCCACCAGACTGGGAGGAATTTCAATGTCCATGTTCTCCCCAAGGTAGACAAACATAATGCCTAATTTCATCAGGGTGGAGCATGTCATGCTGGGCTGGCTGGCGTCGTCCGCCTCCATCACACCCTCACTGCAACCCCGAAGATCCAGCTCCTGGGCCAGCGACTCCAGCTCTTGATGGAACTGATGGTGAGTGCAGCATTCCAGGAAGCTAAGCAGCAGGTGGCTTACAATGTGCTCTTGCTCCACGGAGTCCATGGATGTGGCCGTACTGGAGGATCCCGACTCACACATCTTGGGTGGGCAATTCCGAGGCTGTGGTGCACAGGGCCAAGACAGGATGGCTCAGGGAGAAGGGAGGGAAGCTAAGTAGTCCTCAGTCCTCTCCATGCCCCACCCAGCCCAGTGATGATGTCAACTCATTCTCAGCAGATGTGTCACTGTCTTCACTGTGGAATGACGTCGAGATCCTGGGATATGTCTGCCGGCCCTTCCTATAGACTCAGGCCTTGAGTTAGGACTCTACACCCTCTGTGCAGGACAAGAGAAGAGAGGAGAAGGGAAGGGAAGAATAGAGATGTGTGAAGTGTCCTGAAACTTGGAGACCAGTGGACCCACATCTAAAGACCTGAACCTTGGGCCCTGCTCCTCAGCCCTTCTCTCCAGGGAGAGCCAGGCAGGTGTCTTGGTCACTGTGCCACAAGACTGGCCACCACACAAACTCTTTCCCAGGAGGTTTAGCTTTGGTTACTGGCAGGAAGGCCAGGGAGTGGGTAAAGAGAAGAAATAAAGAAAGCTGAGCATGGAGAGTATGTGCACTGATGGGGCATAGAGTGCACACTTGTAAAGCCAGCCCTGGGGAGGCTGAAGCAGGTAGATGCCACGAGGTCACATCTTAGCTGTAACAACCTGAAGAACTTCAGCAAAAGGGGAGACTCAGTGCTCCATGGGTGCAAATGTTGCAGGGACCCAGGGAAGACCTCAGTGCTCTGCGATAAAGGACCAGGATGGGTTGTGCCCAGCCACTTCTTACCCTCCCCAGGGCTCCCAATGCATTATGTTCCCTTCATAGTCCATTCTCTCTTGTCCCAGAACTTGTCCCACCCTAAGCGACCCATCCCCAGTGGTGCACATCTGCGCATGCGCAAACACAATGGCGGCTCTCTGCGCCTCATCATGAGGACTGTCCCAGGACCTCGAGCTGGTCCTATGTGCTGGGCGCTCCTCAGGCCTGTTCCTAGGGCGGTCTTGGGATCTGCTTTGGTCACCATCCGGGGACTCTGCTCTGCCAACACACTGAAGAGGGAGGCCCGGGCCGAGCCGCAGGATGTGGCACTGCCCTCCTCGGGCCTGGCTCCTGGGGAATTCATGTGGAATGACGGGGCTGCCTGACTCACTGGGGAGCTCTGAGCTCAGTGCCCGGGGCTTTGGCTTCTTCTCAGGGCTTGGTCGGACTTTGTGCACAAGTTTGATGGCATCTCGTGCCCAGAGGGAGGCGTGTGAGGGACACAGGAAGTGCCTGCTGCTGTGGGGAGTTCGTGTGGTGTCTCGTGACAGGCGGGGCCCTGCTGAGACCTCTGCTTCCAGTGTGGTGTCGGGCCCCTGACAGGGTCGGGGTCTCCCAGTGCAAGAAACCTGCCTTGTCCTATCTTAGTGGAAGCCTCCTGTCTTTCGCTGGCATGGAGGAGGGACAGTGACTCACTAAAGGTCTAATACTGTTTCCCAAGCACTGGGAAGCAGAACCAGGACCAAGTGCTCTGCCACTGAGCTAAATCACCACCACCTAACTGAGCTTAACAAACTTTTTTTTTTTTTTTTAATCTTGATGAGGATCAACTCGGTTCTTCACCCCTACTAAGAAATCTTTTTTCCACTGATGTTTTTATTTTTAATATATAATTGAGTCTTGCTAATTTGCCCATATTGTCCTTGATCTGTTGATTTTCCTGCCTCAGCCTCTCAGATAGCTAGGATCCCAGCCAGGCATTTGTGAGTCTACTTTAGGTAAATATTTATGGACACTCTGTGTTAGGCCAACATTTAAGCTTACTTTGAGGGATACCCCATGCTTCTGGTCCAGCCTCTGAGGGTTCTGGGCCTCAGTGAGTGCTGCTGGGTTTTCTCAAGGGTGAGTGGATTTGTCCTGCTTGAGTAGTCTCATTTGCTAACTGCTGGTTTCTGGTTTATAAAATGTTTTTTAAAAAACTTTTCAATACTGGGGATTGAACAGAGTGCCTCACCCATGCTGAGCACTGACCCCTGAGCCACATGGTACCCAAGGTTCTTGCAGTCTCCACTAGATTTCTTTTGTGTCCTTGTGATTTTTTGTTGTTGTTGTTGTTTGTTTTTTAGGTTTTTTGAGACAGGGTCTCGCTTTGTAGTTCAGGCTGGCCCTGAGCTCAGCCTCAAACTCACATCACAGCAATCCTCCTGCCTCTGCCTCCCAGGTGCTGGGATTACAGGCGTGAGCCACCACGCCCGGCACTGTGGTATGTGGTACTGGTTGCTGCTGGGGCGTGCAGACTCCCATCCTGTCTCCTCACAGGACTGTACATCCAGTCACACAGAAGCCCTGTCTGCTCTTTCTCCAAGTATTGTATGTGGTTACTGGGGAATCGAACGCAGGCCCTTGTGCCTGCAAAACAGGCGCCGGAACCACTGAGCTAAGTCCCCGGCCCCCCTTATGATTTGTTTTAAAGTGAGTCCCTCTGCTTGTCATTTTGGTGGATCTCACAAGGGGAGATAAAATAACTTCTGCTTCTGTTTCTTGTTGTTGAATTTTTCCATGGAGAAATACATCAGACTCCAATCTGAGTCAAGAACCCTGGGCAATACACTCATTAGCCTCATCAGAGTCCTGTGTTCCCCTTTCAATAGGTAACTTTGGCTTCTTTGTATATTTTGTTATGAGGGGTTTGTAGTTTGGAGGGTGTGTTTAGACACACAGTCTCACTGTAAATCCCAGGGGATCCTCCTGTCTCTGCCTCTAGAGTGCTGGGATTACAAATGTGTACCCCATGGCCCCAGCTTTGTACAGTTAACTGGCAAGTGGAGTAGGTAAGGTAGGAGGCTTGATGTGGGAGCAGACCGCCCCCAGCCAGGCCCAGGGGTGTGTGCTGGGCTGCGGTGCCACGTAACACACACAGCTGCTCCCGTGGTCACAGACACGCACAGGTCCACGTGCAGAAATGAGTCACTGGCTGAGGATGAAGCTCAGGGCCAGATCCTTGTCCAGCAGGCCAGAGGCACTGGGAGCATTCATTAGCAAGTGCAAAGTAAAGACAGGAATTGAGTCTCCCTGTGAATATTCTGTGAGCTTCTACCAGAGCCAGAAAAGAGGAGGTGGAAGTGAGGGGTTCTGGTTCCAAGTGTGGGGCTCTCTCTGTGCAGCATGCATTGGTGAGTCATGAGGGCAGAAAGGAGGGCAGTGGGCAGGCAGAGAAAGGGCCCTCAGTTCCTGGGCTGGGAGCTGCATGTGCATGGGAGGCTTCTGCTCTTGCTGCTACCGGCTTGGAGAAAGAGCAGACAGGGCTTCTGTGTGACTGGATGTACAGTCCTGTGAGGAGACAGGATGGGAGTCTGCACAGGGAATCTGGGAGAGGTGGTTTCTGCCTGTAATCCCAGACCTGGGGAAGCTGAGACAAGAGGATCTTTAAGAGTTTGAGATCAGCCTGGGCTATACGCGAGTTCAAGGCCAACCTGCACCACACAGTGAGACCCCCTTTCCAGAAAAGAAAAACAAAGTAAAACAGAGTTCCACAGAAGTGTGAGACCCGTCTGTCCTGGCCTATCCTTGGGGACCTGAGCCATTGTCTTTTGGAGAGTCTGGTCCACATGATCCTGTCTTGGGAGGCTATTCTGGCTCATGGTGGAC
>PVIR01042269.1:0-12468 GCA_004026965.1 Petromus typicus | reverse complement strand
TTAAGTAGAGGTCTAATACCAAGTTTATTTCAGTTAAGGAATGAGGCAAATAAATCAAATTCCTATGTAAAGTTCTGTAGTAGTTCAAACAATAATCTTTGATTCCAAATGATAGCTAGAAATATGTCAAAACCAAGAACTTTAATAATATTTTGGAGCTTCTGGAAATGCTTGGATGAATGGCATAAATTAAAAGAAAGGAACCGTGTTTATATCTATTTTTTTTCAGGGTTTTTTTTTTTTTTTTTTTTAGATTTTTTTGAAACAGGGTCTCGCTTCGTGGTTCAGGCTGGCCCTGAACTCAGCCTCAAATTCACATCACAGCAATCCTCCTGCCTCTGCCTCCTGAGTGCTGGGATTACAGGCGTGAGCCACCACGCCCAGCACTGTGGTATGTGGTACTGCCTGCTGCTGAGCGTGAGTCTCCATGCCCAGTATTGTATGTGGTTACCGGGGATCAAACCTGGTTCCTTGCGCTTGCAAGACAGTTGCTGGAACCACTGAGCTAACTCCTGAGCCCAATTTTTTTTTATTTTTTTGAGACAGGGTTTCGCTTTGTAATTCAGGCTGGCCCCAAGCTCAGCCTCCAACTCATATCACAGCAATCCTCCTGCCTCTGCCTCCTGAGTGCTGGGATTACAGATGTGAGCCACCACACCTGGCACTGTGGTATGTGGTACTGATTGCTGCTGGGGTGAGTCTCCACACCCAGTATTGTATGTGGTTACCAGGGAGTCAAACCCAAGTCCTTGCGCTTGCAAGACAGGTGCCGGAACCACTGAGTTAAATCACCTGCCCAGGAACCATGTTTTAGAAGGATATACTTTACTGAAATCAGTCTGTCCTTAAGACAGCTGGGTGTGTTTCCATTGACAAAGTAGACAACAGAGGTAAATGTGGAATAGGCAACTAACAGTTTTCAAGCAGCTAGTGGATGTCAGGTACTTTTCTAAACAAGTTACATTATGTAATTCATAGATTTTAAATCATAGAGTAGGCATTGACTCCATTTAAAAAATGAGTAAATAGACAAAGAGGCTTCTTGGCAGTTAATAAAAGACAAAGCCAATTTTAGAACCCAGAGCTGTCGCAAGCTCAGTTGAATGCAAAGCTACTTTGTCACCTGGCTGTTTCCATAGTGTCCTACTCACTGGAAGACCTCAGAGAGATGAGATATCTGATTAGAGTGTCAGAACATGGTCCACTAGATAGAAAGAAGGCTGAATTTGAAATCAGGACACAGTCTGCTAAGTGACTGTGGACAACTTCTTACTTTAAATTTCCAGCTATAAAATTTAACAGTCCCTTACAATAAACTACAAAACTTTAAAAAGGACAGCTACTTTGCTTTGGTAAGCAGGATTGAGAGTCCTGAGCTCATAATTTCCTCACAACTATCCTGTTGAACCTCTGAGAGTGACTTGTTATATTCACATTATGGGCTTTGAAAGTTGTTTGGATTTCTGTTGCCATTTTCTGAGCCCTCAGTGCAGCTGTTTCCCAGACTAACATATCCCTCTGGGCAGTGAGCTCTAGACCTTCTCCTAACCCCTGCAAGATGATTTTCTTATTAAAACCAACCTAGAAGTTGCCCTCACTTAACTGGATAAGTCTACTTGCAGTGCTTAGCCTTCTAAATCTGCTCCTCTTGTGCCACATGCTGCTAGTTCACAGAAAGAACAAATTTATCTTCCCCATTAGTGTTCCATGAACATTAATCAAAGATGAAGGACATCTGAATTTATACAGCACCTTCTTCCACTCTGTCCTTTTCACTTCGCTATGGTGCTACTATAAGTTACTTTATTCAAATCATGCATAGCTCCTTCTCTTCTGATATTGAACTAAAACTCTCAATGTCATTTAGCAGGGCACATTGCCACAGTGAAGGGGGTCCTTCTGTGCATATTTAATTTATTCAAGCTTAATGTTTTGATTTGGACCTGGAATGTTCCTCGGAGGTCCATGTGTTGAAACTTGGTCCTCAGCTGGTGGTGCTACTGGCAACTAGTGGGAAATTTACAAGGAAATGGGCAGTGGGTGGTGGCCCCAAGTGGATATCGGGAGCCTGGTCCCTTCTCTCCCTCTGCTTCCTGATTGCTGAGCGATAAGCAGCTTTGTTCTCCAGGCCCTTTCTCTCCTAATATTCTGTCTCAGCAGAGGCCCAAAGTGACAGGCCAAGCAACAGACTATAATATACAAAACCATTAGCCAAACTAAATCTTTCTTATCTTTAGTTTATCTCAAGTATTTTTTCACAGTGATACAAGGCTGGCTAACACTTGGTTAATGACAGACTCCCAAAATAATACAAATGAGAAAAATTCTATGTTTTTGCTAATTGTTTTTAAAGAAATCTCAAAATTTGACTCAGAAAGCTATTCTGAGTAGAACTAGATGAACAGCGTTAAATTATACACCCATCCAATGCAAAAACATGCAGACACGCACAGGTTATATGGTGCAGATCTCATACTCTCCAAGTACTTTCAAACAGAACTTCAGTGAAATTTCTGTCCCTCCCTCTTGGGTCCACTGAACTCCACTGCCTGACCTTGAGGGACATATAAACATGAGCCCCTCCTGACACCCCAGCATCTGCATCAGCCCCAGATGGATATCTTTTCTTCCAGCTTTTCTTCCTCACAAGCACAGGTGATCACCAGTTATTCATCTTGATTTCCAAAGCAGTCAGAAGATTAGTACAGATGAGAATTGATTAATGTTCTCCACGAAAAGTTCAATAACTGTTTAATCACAGCTTGGAAATAAAGCAATGCTTCTGATCTTTTACAAATTAATTTAACGTTGCATTAAAAATAAAATAGGCTGTAAATTGTGCTGGGCAGGGATAATCAATGGCTCATTATCTTTGCTTCTAGTAAAATGCACTGATTCTTTTAAAGCCATTAATGAGCAATATTGGGCAGTACACAGCCACAAATGTGTTCAAGTATTATTGATCCTACATCTATAAAACTAATCTCATCAGGGCAGAATTTATGAGCGGTAATATGCAAACTGTTTCACAGTCCATCTTAAAGAAATAAAGAAAAAATTCACATCCATAAGGCGAGATTATAAGATCACTGAGGAGGAACAATTTCAGAGCCCTTATTCTGCTGTGCTGCTGGCACATTGTGACACTTAATCACTGTTAAATATAAATCTAATTTAAAATCATCAGTAATGACCAATGAGAGGTTAACAATCTTCTCATATAACCAAACCACTATGATAATTCTGTAATTTGGATTGATGTTACCACTTTCCTTAGACATTAATAGAATATCATGCACAAATCATCTATAAAGTTAGTTCTATATTATTCCATATTTCATGACACAGTCTTCACAAATATTTTACTACTGAAACAGAAAATTTCGGGTGATAGATTATTGTGCACCTTTGTAAAATACATGTTTTGTCTGTGTGTCCCACTGCCTATTATGGGTGTTCCCTCAGATGTCTGTCAATTTTTTTTTTTTTTTTTTTTTTTAGGTTTTTTTGGAGACAGGGTCTCGCTTTGTGGTTCAGGCTGGCCCCGAGCTCAGCCTCCA
The DNA here is from genome assembly GCA_004026965.1 of Petromus typicus. Taxonomy (NCBI): domain Eukaryota; kingdom Metazoa; phylum Chordata; class Mammalia; order Rodentia; family Petromuridae; genus Petromus; species Petromus typicus. The sequence goes on along the minus strand of PVIR01042269.1, from coordinate 8,908 downwards.
ACTCACATCACAGTCCTCCTGCCTCTGCCTCCCGAGTGCTGGGATTACAGGCGTGAGCCACCACGCCCGGCACTGTGGTATGTGGTACTGGTTGCTGCTGGGTGTGGGTCTCCACACCCAGTATTGTTACGTGGTTACCGGGGAATCGAACCCGGGTCCTTGTGCTTGCGAGACAGGCGCTGGAACCACTGAGCTAACTCCCCGGCCCTCAGATGTCTGTCAAATGCTACAAGCTTAACATGTCCCAAAATCCTGGGCTCATTACCAAGCAATGGGTGTAGTTGCTGAATCTTAGGATTCACTTTGTCCTGGATGCCAGAAAGCAAGGAAAGGAGAAACTGGCCTTTTGATTTCTGTAGGAGAATGGAGAATTCTTCACAGTTAAAAGAAGACAGGATTAGATAGCTAAGCACTGCATAGGTATCAGCAAGAATTTTATGTTTTGTTTTAATTGTTATGAAACAAAAGCAATAAATTGTTCTTAGGTAACAGCAAGGACCACCTTACTCCCTGCCTCCTAGAATGAAACTATTATCACTAAAATGGATCAGAACAAAGAGGTTAGATTTGGCTGCAAACCACTACTCTCTGTTGCTGTGAAACTTTACTGGGTTTATTGAGATGTATTCTGAAATACAATATTTAATATCTTCCCTTTACTACCTACCCTTACCTCAAATAGTAATGGTGATATGTAAAAATTCAGAATTTCTAATTTATGTCTTTTTAAGCATTTATCTAAAATTTTCAAACCAGTCGTTGCATTTTGAGGGTTTTAGGATTGTCACCAATACTAAAAGTGGCATTTATGTAGAGAAAGCAGGACTTGATTTCTCCTCTCAACTCTTCACAGCCTTAATACACTTTCCAGTCTAAGAAATGTAGGTGACACATTGCCATTCAATTTCTTTTTTAGCTTTTAATTCTAAAAGAATCTTTTTGTCTATTTATAAAAACAAAATTTTATAACAGAAGCATAAGTAAAATCTCACTGCCCAGAATTTCCACAAAAATATTGTCAAACAGTTTTGTTAAGCTCTCAACCACAGCTTCAAAGTCAGACCTTGTTAACAACACTCACTTACATTTGGCAAGTTGAAGACTGAAAACACTGCCATTCCTCAGGATGTAACAGAAAGCGATAAATGCAGCCCGGAAAAGCAGGAAGTCCCAACTAGAAGATAGGAAACTGTCCAGAGGCCAAGCTGCGCCTCAGGGCTAATCTGTGAGGGTGGCGGGGATGGCCAGGTTTGCAGTGCTACCCAGGGGCACACTCCAAATATCAACAAAGGTTGCTTCTCCTGTTCTTCCACAAGTTCCTCAGAGGGTCCTTTTGTCACTTACTGCACTTGGAGGTTAAATGTCATAGACTTAGGGGCAAGAAAATAAACTGATAGAGTTTCTGAGGTCACATACACTTGTGGAGACTAACTGGCTTACATACTACTTTAGCATAAATCAGTTTAACTTGAATAAATTAAGTCCCAGAGAAAGAAGTGAAGCTTAGCAAACATTTGAATCAAAATACATTTATACATTTGCTCTCAAATATTCACATGAGCAAAAATCACTTACGAATTTTGTTTCCAAACCCAAGTACTCACAAAAAAATAACACTGAACATTATGAACAATTAGGGAAATGCAATCAAAACCACAATGACTACCTGTAATTCCAGCACTCCAGAGGTTGAGGCAGGACTATCACTTCAAATTCAAGGCCAGCCTAGACTACATAATGCCAACCTAAAATATATAGCTAGATCTTGTCTCTAAAAACAACAGCAGCAACAACCACAAAACTACAATGAGTTACTAAATAAGCTCCATTAGAATAGCAAAAATTTGTTTTTTAAAAAAAGCAGACAATGTTATTTATTACTAGGGAGATAGAACAAGTATAAATGACACTGACTTTTTTTGGAAGACAGTACAGGAGTGCTTCAAAATATTAAATATATCGTTATATGACAGCAATTTCAGCCCTAACTCTACATTTATGCTAGTTTACTGGGCTGTCATAACAGAGCACCATACTGAATGACTTCAGCAACAGAAAGGAAAGTATATCTTCCCATAGTTCTGGAGAGTGGAAGTCAAAGATCAAAGCATCAATGGGACTAGTGTTTCACTAAGCCCTGTGTCCCTGACTTATAAATATGTGCTGCTTCTTGATATGGCTGTCTCTGGACTTGAGCTCTGTTGTCTCCTGGCACCTAATAACCTCCTCTTTTTTAAGGATACCAATCAAACTGGGTTAGAGTCCACCTCAATGGTCTTATTATAACTGTACTATCATATCAAAGACCTTCTCTCCAATTGGAGACACATTTTGTGGTACCAGAGGTTAGGTCTTCAAAATATTCATGGTGGAGTCTATAATGACAAGATATTTGAAAACCTATGCACACATAAAATCTATACATAAATGTTCATAGTAGCATTATTTATAGTAATCAAAAAGGGAAGCAACCCAAAGGTCTATCAACTCACAAAAAAGGAAGAAAAATATGTTATCTCAAAACAATGAATTGTTATTGGGTCATGAAAAGAAATGAAGTACTTCTTTATAATATTACATGGATGTACCTTGAGGTTATTACACAAAGTAAAAGAAACAAGTTATGAAAGGCCACACTTTATATTATTCCATTTGTACAAAATAGCTATATGTGACAAATCCACAGAAAGAAAGTATATTAGTGGTTTTCAAGGGCTGGATGATTTCTGATCTGCTCAGGGTTTCTTTTGGTGAGTGATGCAAATGTTCTGAAACTGGTTAGTGATAAGAGTTGCACAACTTTCTGAATATAGTGAAATATCATTATATTGTATACTTTAAAAGAATGTATTTTATTGGGTAGAATAACATCTTAATAAATACCTTGTTAAAATTTATAATTCTACATACATTCTAGATCCCAATGACAGAGATTCTGATTCAAAATCTCAGATAAGACCAAGTTCTGCATTCTTAACAAATGTTTCCCCACCCTCAATTTTTTTTTTTTTTGAATTCCAAGGAATAGTCAGCTGAAAGTTGGTGATGTGGACTTTAGGAGGCTACTTTGAGAGATGGGAAGCTTTATAAGAAATTGATACTAGCTGGGAGTGGTGGCAGGGTACATACTGAGCTCAGAGTCAGCCTGAACTACAAAAATGAGACTCTGTCTCACAAAAAAAGAAGGAAGGAAGGAAGGAAGGAAGGAAGGAAGGAAGGAAGGAAGGAAGAAAGAAAGAAAGAAAGAAAGAAAGAAAGAAATAGATATTAAAATCCCTACACATCAAGCTGCTTATGATAACAGTTATCTTTGTACCAGAAAAGGGGCTCGCTCTAGGCAGGAAAATAACTGGGCACATAGAAGGGAAGAAACTACAGCATTTACAGTGACACAGATGGTCCTTTGGGTCCTAGATTTCTTGGATAGATGGAGCTATATTTCAAAAACAATTAATTGAAGTGTTTGTTCACTAAGAACCTATGTCCAAAACCAAATACACATGGACTAAATAGATTGTTTTACAATGAGGAGAATATACAGTCTTAATTTCCCAGCTTTAACTCTGGCATAATTGGACATAAAATAAAAATTACCACAGTCAAGGAATAATAAAAAAGTCATTATGTTAGGATAGAAAAATGATCCTCCTTTTTATCAGCTAACATTGAATCCATTTAACCATTATAGAGAAAATTTGTAGGTACATAATTCCAAGGTTAGTCTAGGAGAACCAGTTCCCATGTCATAAGTAACATGGAGTAGATTCTTGTGGTCAGGAGCCAGGACATCTTGCTAACGGCTATCCTGAAAGCAAATTTTTATGACCCCAAAGTATCTGTCAGATAAGGGTAGCCCCAGCCAACACTGACCTATCCAAGGCCAAAACCACCCAAATAAGTGGTTCTTGGATTCTTGACTCTCAGAAATTACAGTAAGTTTGTGATTTAAGAACATTCCAGTTGCAAACCTTCATAGGTGTACTGTGTAATATTCACAAGTGTATTATACCATATAAGATCCCAGCTGTAGTGTAAAAGACTTATTTTGTTGGCTTATGAATTAATTCAGTTTATGAACATTGACACAGAAAGGAACTTATTTGTGAGTTAAGTACTTATTGTATGTTAAATAAATATTAATTGTATTCACACGCTAAACTTTGGGGTAGTTACTACTCTTTCAAAATACTTTTATTTATATAGTAGCTTTAGATTCACAATAAAACTTAGAGAAAATACCCCCATAAACCTGTTCCCACACATTCATAGCCGGCACCATTACCAACTTCCCTATCAGAATAAAACATTTGTTACAATAAAAGAACATACACTGACATATTACTATCACCCCACTGTACATATTTTGCATAGCAACAGTTAACTCATAATTATTTCCACATTTATGCTATTATTTTAATCAACTGTTAGCATACAATGTCTATCAAAGAAGCCACAAAATATGTAAATTGGCAGTATTAATTTAAAAAATCAGAAACTATTCTCTGAAAAGGAAAATAACATGGTTAGAAGTTTGGGCTCCATTCAGCCCTCAACTCTTTCTCAGTGTGTAACCTAAGGCAAGTTCCTCAATCTGTCCTATTGACTAGGGACAGTGACTTCCTCATAAGGCCTTTATAAATTTTAAAGAAAAAATTGTATACCTGAAGCAAGCATAAAAAATGCTCCACAGTTACTGATGCAACTCCTATATTCTTTTTCTTAAGTTTTTTTGAGACAGGGTCTTGCTTTATAGTTCAGGCCAGTCCTGAATTCAGCCTTGAACTCAGTAATCCTCCTGCCCCTGCCTCCTGAATGCAGGGATTACAGGCCTCAGTCACCATGCCTGACATTGTTGTATGCGGTCACAGGGATCAAATCTGGGCAACTGTGCTTGCAAGGCAGGTGCTGGAACCACTAAGCTAAACCCCTGGTCCAACAATAGGGATCTTTTTGATTCTTGCAGCTTCAATTGTGGATATGAGTGATTAATTAATAGTCATATTTTCCTTCAGAAAAAAGGATCCTAATTATATAGCATGAGATGAAACATATCAATCTGTCCTAATACTTTATGAAGATCAATCTCAACTTTTGGGTACACTCTAAATTCTGTGAGGATGACGGAATCTTAACATGGAATACACAGTTCCTCATTAATCATAGGCAAATGATAGGAACCAAAAACATCATTAAAATTATCTCCTTAAAATACCAGCTGCTTTCCTATTTCCATCTTCAGAGATGATTGAATCTAAGGTGATATTGTGTCCCACATGCTCAAACACAGACCACATTTTGTGGTAATATTCAAGAAAAGTATATCTCAGTCATACAATCAACAAGGCCAGTGCCTCCCTGTACAGAGAAGAATGAAATACAGAAGTGTAGAAAATTAAAGAGAAAAAGCTCTCTTTTTTTACTGTTTTTGGAGAAGGTAACTTGAAAGCACATTTAAGTTATGAAACTCTAAAGATCTTCATTAGAATTGAAGAAAAACATTAGGAAATAAGTGTTCTAGTTTTCTGCCATGAGCTGATTCCTGGTAGTTCTCAGGGTGGATGGTTTCCGCCTTCCCACCCGCCCCAGCTGCCCGTCTGCTCTTCCGTATGTCTGTGTAGGATGCTGGCGAACCCAGCCATAGTGAGAGACAGGTGCCATCTGCCTCAGCAGCTCCATGACTCACCTCGCAACACATCTAACTCTGCTGAGATGATGACACTTCCAGTGGCTCAACAGGACTCCAAGTTCCTGGCCCATCTGCTCAGTGGCACAGTCACTTCTACTGGACATGAGGATGGGACATGGAGGCCTCACAGAAAGGACTTGTACATTGTGAAACCAACCAATTTCATAATACCGAAGTTTCAAGACCTTGCTTTTTAGTGAGAGGATTCACTGTGAAAGTAACTGTGAGTTTAGAAATATGTACGAATAAGTTGGTTAATATGAAGTTTTTTCCCTAGCCATAAATTTCTGGGACAGACACATCCCTTGAACTTTCCATGAAGTCTTTATTCAGGCATCACCTTTTCAACGTTCCTTTCCAGACCACTCTGTTCAAAATATCATGCACGTATCATTTAAACATCCTGTACTGTTAGATCCTTTATCTAATTTTAGATAAAATTTCTTCTTTTATTTCACTCATAAAACTTATCATGAGTGTTTGACATCTAATTCCCTCCACTACAATGCACAGTCCCTGAGATATCTAAAATGTCTAAAATATTACCCAACTAATAAGTCCTTACGAGATGTTGCTGTAAGTCTACTACTTTGCCCTCTAATTTTTATGTACAAAAACAGTGTCTTAGTTTTGTCTCCACCCCCTAACTTTACTGCCTTCCTCCATGTATAATAGGCTTGAACTGTGCTCAGCTCAGAGAAAAAAAATCCAGTGACTATTTTAAATATTGATCAATTAATTAATTATTGATTCCACTAGAGACACAAAAGGGAGTAGGGTATGAAGAGAAATTAAAACTACTCCTGTGTTGAAAATATCATAGTAGTATTATTCATGTGTTCACTGGACAAATATTTATTAAGAGACTTCTGTCTTTGCTTTTACAATTGGCTCTGCCAGAGTGAGACTGAGCAATACAAATATCAGTGCTCAATGTAGGCATTTCAGGATGCAGCTAGAATCTGCGATATTGCTTCTGTACTGTGTTCTTGAAGCAATAAAATATAAGTTTAAATATATAATGAGCTGCCTAAGGATCTGGTGCAATTATATGTCCTATTCTCTTAAATCAACCGCTTAGCAATGGCAAATAATGTTTCTGATTTATATGAGAAATATTTTAAGACTCTATTTGAAATGCAGAAATACTTTAAAAGCTTGACAACAAGAAATGGGCTGGTGGCTTATAGGAGGAAAAGAGAGATAAGAGGAACTGGAGCACTGCTTTAAAATTGGACTCAGAAAAGGCAGGTTGAGGGGGACAACATCAGAAGAATCACTGAGACCCAACATTAGAAATTCACTTCAGGAATACTGCTGTTCTGATGTCTCTAGAGATGCCACTTAGTAAATTTAGCTGGGAGATAATAAAATGATTCAGTTCCCTTACAAGAAGTGGCACAGATTTCAGAAGGTGACTAACTCACCTACAATGCAGTGCTTTAAGCAGGGCAGGAACCTCATTTGCATGCGATGATAGAGGACCTTTAAGATGCTCCAATGATCAAGCACATGTATCATGTATGTTATGTGAAGCCAAAGATTTTCTAAAGATAGAAGAGTTGTGTTATTAATTTATTTAATAGACATTCACCAAGTACCCAGGGATATACAAATGACAAATCAATCTGCCTGACTTCAGACAGCTGACATCTTAGCTAGAGAGGAAGATAAGAACTAAATAACAGTAACAACAATGAGAAGATAGGTATAACTGTTTTAAGTACTGTGAAAGGAATACATAGCCTGCTGAGATTAAAGAAGGGCCACTCTAAGGAGAAGACTGGGGAGCTGACTTTGAAGTTGTACTTGAAGAACGAATTAGCCATCCAAAGAACTACAAAGGATTCCAAGCAGAGGGGCAGTAAGTGCAGGACCTAGAGTGAGGAAAAGGCTTATGATATGAAGCAGACAGGAAGCCAGTTGAGCTAGAATGAAGACAGGAATTGTCTCAGATTAAGGTACAAAGGGTACATAGAAGCCCACGCACAGTGTCAGGTGGACGAGGTGAAAGACTTGGGAATTTTAATTTAAGGGCAGCTGGAAATTTTTTTAGAACTATCATGTAAGGCTGTGTTTTCATTAGGACAAAATGAAAACTTCCAACTGCTGATACCTGAAAACACTGGATAAAAATGACAAATGATTTTTTTTTTTGCAAACCTAAGTAGGATAGGATATGCATATAAAATTCACTAAGTTATATGCTTATGATTTGTGCATTTACCATGCATATTTAAAAGATGAATTAAATTGTTAAAATTAATGAAAGCAATGCAAGAAGAAAAACAAAGACAGTAATTAGAATGACAGTAGATTTGCCAGGTGCAGCAGTAGATACTAGCATCCAAAGGGATACTATTACAGCATGGTAATGAAAAGATCTGCTTTCACCTTGGTATCCTGTGAGGTCATCATTCAAATTATATGAATAAAATAAGGTTTTTAGACAAAGATCAATTTGTCTCTAATTTTAGATAAAATTTCTCTGTGTTTTTGTTTTTTCATCCATTAAGTGGATGTAATTGTACATTATGTGTAAAATAATAGTGAACATGAGAGAAAGGGGGTAGAGAGAGAGGCAGTGCCTGCTGGGCTATTTTCTATTATTTTGTTTTGTTTGTTTGTTTTGTTTTGTTGGGGTTTTTTGAGACAAGGTCTCACTTTTGTAGTTCAGGCTGACCCCGAGCTCACTATGTAGCCCAGGCCACTCTCAAACTCACAACAGCACTCCTGCCTCTGCCTCCTGAGTTTTGGGATCACAGGCATGAGCCACCACACCTAGCACTGTGGTATGTGGTTACTGGGGATCGAACTCCGACCTTCCGCTTGTAAGACAGGTACCAGAACCACTAAGCTAAACCCCTGGCCTTGCTTTATATTTTTAAATGGTAATTCCAGCTACTATATGGATAAAAGTTGGAGGATAGTAGAAGTAGAAACAATGAAGCCACTTATAATGTATTTCATTAAGATATACAGAAATTAATAGTGCCTTAAACTGGTCATGAATCATTTTTAGGAGAAAGCATAGAAAAAAGTACTAAAAGTTCTGAATGTATTAGAATGTAAAGTTTAGCACTTAAAGAACTACTAGAATCCTAGTCTGGGGTGCAAACCTGCAATCCTAGTATTCCAGGAGCATAATTAAGAAGATTTTGAATTTAAGTCTTGCTTACTCATTTATTAGGACCCAAGCTCAAAGTAAAAAATAGGCTGGGA
>PVIR01042268.1:0-12547 GCA_004026965.1 Petromus typicus | reverse complement strand
TGCTGCTGGCCTCACTGGAGACACTGCTGTCCCTCGGCTGCTGAGCAGCAGCAGGGATCTCCTGGTGGTCTTGCCCAGTGCTCTGACACCATGTCTTCCCAGCAGGCCATGGTGACAGGAAGGGGCAGTATGCTTCCTAGATCTTGACCCCTGCTTACTGCTGTGCCCCAAGGTTGCCTTGTGTGGTGCCCTGTGCGGCACAGGTCAACACAGACTTGGCCAGGGTTCTGGGGACTGCCAGAGGCTCTCCTGTTCCCGACCCCATCAGGTGATACTCAGGTCCTCCTTGACTGAAGCCCCCAATCCCTGCTCTCCAAGTCTGGCCAGGATCTGATGCCCTCACCTCACCCTTGCCTCAGTGTCTGCAGGAGCTGAGGAGTCCTTGTGGGCTATCCAGTCGCCCCATGAGTGCCTCCCAGGTTCTGGGTCTCCCTGACCTTTTAAGCCAATCTCCCTCCCTCAGAGGTTGCCTGATAAGACTCCTTCACAGCAGTGCACTGTGCTGTCCCTACAAGATGGCACCAGTGCTCCTTCCCTATCAGTCACCTATCCTTGGCTAAGGACACCAGCCTGGACACTGAGGAGACCTCACATCTGTACCCTTGGGCCATGACACCTGACTGTGACCCCTACCCCCAGAGCACAAATTACAGGCCCAGAGAAGGGCCAGACTAGGGCCCCACCTTCAAAGTCAAGGCCTGGGCCTCCATGGTAAGCACTAGCTTGCTGAGGCCCTAAGTTCCACCCAGTACCAGCCCACCACCACTGGGATCCAGGTTCCCAGGGGAGCCCAGTGAGGTGAGGGCAACAGCTATCAAGGTCACCCTGACTTGGCACCCTCAGGGCTCTTGGCTCCAACTCACCCCCTAGCCTGGCCCCAATCACAGCCGATAGTGGAAACAGTTGGGGAAAAGGGTGACTGAGGCAGCAAAATGAAACTTGGTACAGGAAAGGCGACTGCTTTAATGCATGAGGCAAAATTTTACATAAAATCAGAAACCTACGATCCATCCCTGTCCCAAATGCTAAAAAATTCAAGATTCCAAGCCCCATACTGTTGGATCCCAAGTCACAGGCAGTGCAGGTCTGGGGTCCACTCACTCCAATGCGTGCTATTTCCCATTCTCAGCGCTGAACATTTGTTCCTGGAAAGGAGCACAGAGTGAGCCAGGCTTGGCCCTCACCAGCCCTCCAAAGCTATGGTGTGTAAGGGTCAAGCCTGTCTCAGTAGGCCACCTGCTCTGTGGGTACCCATAGCAACTTCCCCCTCTGCCCATGGGCCAGTGCCCTTGGGCAAGGGCACCGAAAGGAACTCACTGTCAGCATCCGCTCCAGCTTCACAGCATCAGCAGCAAACTTGCGGATCCCCTCAGACAGCTTCTCCACAGCCATCTGGTCCTCATTGTGCAGCCAGCGGAAAGACTTTTCATCCAGGTGTATCTTCTCCAAGTCACTGGTCTGGGCTGAAGAGACACCACACCCTCTGTGCCCACCCTGGCCCCTGAGGGCTGGCATCACCCATCTATTCCTGGTCCCCACAAGGCTCCACTGGAAATGGGACTTGGCCAGTGACCTGAGTGAAATGCACAGGAAGAATCACCCCTCCCAGACCCTCACCCGTGTCCTGAGCTGCATCCACCAGTGTGGGGTCCACAGCCTTATGGCAGATCAGTGGCCATGGCTGGGCTTGCGCCTTACCCGCCTTGGCTGAGAGCACCGGCACCAGCTTGCTGCTGTCTTTGAGCAGCTCACCCAGGAGCTTGGGTGAGATGGTGAGGAAGTCGCAGCCCGCCAGTGCTTTGATCTCACCCGTGTTGCGGAAGGAGGCACCCATGACGATGGTCTTGTAACCAAACTTCTTGTAGTAGTTGTAGATTTTGGTGACACTCTTGACCCCTGCAAGAGACCTTGCTGTGTCCCAGGAGGCCGTGGACCCCACCCCAACCTATGCCTCAGCCCTACCCTCACCCGTGACCTTAGAGGGCAGCTCACCAGGGTCCTCCAGGGGCTCGTAGGATTTCTTGTCTGTGTTTGCCACATGCCAGTCCAGGATGCGCCCCACAAAGGGGGAGATGAGTGTCACACTTGCCTCGGCACAGGCTACAGCCTGGGCGAAGGAGAAGAGCAGCGTCATGTTGCAGTGGATGCCATGCTGCTCCTCCAGCTCCCTGTGGGGACAGGGAGGTGAGTGCAAGCCATGTGCTGCCACGGCTCCAGCATTCCATATGGGAGGCACTGCCTTTGGCAGAGGGCGGGCGGGCCCACCCTCTTAAGGACAGGCCTGGAGTACTCTGCAGGGCTGGGGTGCAGCGACTTATGGTGACCAGGACACTTCCACTGCCCACACATCAGGGCCACGGGCAGGACAGGTGCTGAGGGTGTGTGTGTCTGTCCCTGTCCTAGGGATCCCTCTCCCTACCACACAGAACCCATGAGTTGGGTATTCAGGATGGGGTCATCTTTGACCATAGCGGGAATCTACCCTCCTTGGACCCCAGCTCAACGCCCATCATGTCCACTGAGAACTTTCTATGGTAGGTTCTCTGGGTGGGCTGGGACAAGCTCACTCTCCAGCACCCACTTCAGAGGCACCCTGCTAGATGGCCACTTGAGTCCAGGGGAGGCTGTCGGTCTGCAGCCCTCCTCAAATGTCTTGAATTTGCTCATGAGAAACAAACACACCAGTGCACACACACACCCACGGCACTCCTCTGAGGACTCTCACTGGCCAGTGGTGACTTGTGGGTGAGACGCCTCAGAGCAGTTTCTCGTGAATCCTTCCATTCTGAATACAGGTTTGTGTGACCATGGTTTGCTTTCTGTACACTGTGCAAACTTAGACATAGGCTTTCTGGCCATGTGAAGGTACACTTCTGGGTGGGTCTGGTGGAGCCCAGGTCTGGCTTAGCACCCATTCCCAGCTCAGCACAGAACTACACCGATTGCTCCCGTGGGCAGGGCACTTACCTTCCAGCCTGGATTCCCTCCCAGGTGGATGACAGCTTGATGAGAATTCTGTCCTTGCTGATTCCAGCCTCTTTGTACAGTTCAATGAGGCGCCTTGCTCGATCCACCATGGCATCCTTGTCAAAGGAAAGCCTGACAAAAGGGGACCACATGCCCTCTGGTTACCAGCCAGGAACAGGGTGCCTAGAGTCCGGGGCTAAGCAGTACTTAAGATGCAGAGCCCTCAGCAGTGCTGTAGCCCATTATCTTCCCGAGAGACATCAGCAGGAAGCTCCCCACCACCACAGTGAAGTCAATCTCATCCTCCTCTCGGTCCCTGCAAGGACAGAGATGGGACGGAGGCTGCCCAATAGGACCCTTTCCCCACTCCCCGTGGCAAGCATTCTACCTTGCATCTACTTCTGTAGACACACGGCCTGGAATCTTTTTCAGTATTTCTGCTCCAAACAACACGAAAAGTTTATCAATAGCATTTTTAATCTGATCCTCTTGTGACCTGAAATTCAGAAGGAAAAACTAAGTTAGGAGCTTGCGAGATTATACAGGATCTGACCAAACAATAGGATTCCCTTGCCAAATCTCCCTCCATATAGCTTATTTTTTCCAGGCAGATGCAGGAACCACTGAGCTAAATCCCCAGCCCGTTGTGTGTGTGTGTGTGTGTTTTTCTTATAAATTCTAAAAACCGTTTTGCTGGGCATGGTAGCACATGCTTGTAAAGTAATCCTAGCAGTCTGGGAAGCAGATGCAAGAGGATCCTAAGTTTGAACTCTGCCTGGGCAATTTACTGAGACCTTGGCTCAAGATTAAGATGAATTTTTTTAAAAGCCTGAGGATGTAACTGAATGCAAAGGCTTTGGATTCAGTCCCCCAGTACCAAAAAACAGACAAAACTATTATCTATCATGTAAACTGCACCTCAGTAAAGCCTGACCTTTTAATTGATCTTTTCACCCTCTCCCAGGTGCACAGGCAGACACCAAATGCAGGGCAGGCTCTGCTGCAGAGGGAACAGTCTGAGGGTCCTCATCAGCTCACTGTCTAAGACAACACTTCACCAGCCTCCTGTGCTGCACGCAGGGGCCAGTGGATGTAGGAGCAGAACCCATCTGAGGATGTCCCAAAGTAGCCAGGGTACCAGGAATGGGGGAGAGGGCAGGGAGGAAGACTCATTGTGCAGAGTAGCTGTCTTGGTCTCAAAGACTGGGCCAGATGTCAAGAAGACTCATTCCTGCCAAGAACCACACCTTCTGCTGAGTTCTAAACCATGCATCACCACCCAGAAGGGAAACACACACTTGTGGGAATCAAGGCTAGGTCCCTCGGTGCCTGGGTGCAAGGATGAGGGTAAACAGGCGCTAGGAATGGCACTGCAGGTATATGTTCTAGCATATACACAGGGGCAGAAGCAGTGCATACCGTACAAACTTTCTGCTAAAATAATAAACAATAGCCAGAAAGCAGAGCAGTGTTCAGAAGCCATGGAGTCTGACCAGAAGCAGAGGGAATCTGGTATGTGACAGTATTCCTTGCCACATTGGATGCTAGCTGTCTATGCAAAGCTTGTTAATAACAGCCAGGTATAGTGGGACATGCCCATAAATCAGTCACTTTTGAGGCTGAGGCAGGAGATTACAAACTGGAATTTCAGGTTACAAACTGGAGGCCAGCTTATATAAATTAGCAAGAATCTGTCTCAAAATAAATAAGAGTTGGGACTCAAGTGTAGAGGCCAAATTAGGAAGATTACTAGTTCAAAGTCAGCTTAGACTATATGAAAAAACCTTATCTCAAAAATTTTTTAAAAAGCAATAAAAATGTGCTAAGGAAGCAGTTCAGTAGCACAGCAGTCCTGGCTTTAACCCACAGTACCACAAACAAAAAGGACAGTATTGGGTAAGGAGAGCAACATACCAAGGAGACCAGCAGAGCTTGCTGGCCTCAGTCACACTCACCCGCCTAGCTTCTTGCCATAAGTGATAGCCTCCTCCACCAGCCCTTGGTAGGCGGGCATCTGTGCCGCAGCCAGGATCAGGGATGGGTTGGTGGTGGCATCCTGGGGCTTGTATTCATCAATGGCTGGGGAGATAATGGTTGAAAGCAGGAACGTAAGTGGGACATTTGCTTCCATCCAAGTCCAGCAGGGTCTCTGCAGCAGACCAACAGGACACAGAGACACTGCCTCAAGTGCTCCCCCAGGAAAAGGCAGCAAAGCTACTAGAGCCCCATACATCAGAGGCCTGAGAGCCGCTGCTGAGAAACATGTCCTGTGACTCAGCAGTGGCCCCTAGGTGGCGCTCTGGCTCCAAACCAGTGACAATACAGTAGACAGGTGACTGGGGCAACAAACACTGCGCTTGCGCTCTCTTTTTTCAGTACTAAGAATTAAACACAGGGATTTCATACTGAGTTTACATCCACAGTCCTTTTTTGAGGGGGAGGCAGTACCGGGAACTGATCTTTGTTTGGTTTTTTTGAGATAGCTTTATAGTTCAGGCTAGTCCTGTGCTCAGTCTTGAATTCAGCAACCCTCCTTCCTCTGCCTCCCGAGTGCTGAGATTACAGGCATGAGCCACTACGCCTGGCACTGCTCACCACGCCCGGCACTGTGGTATGTGGTACTGATTGCTGGCGGGCGTGAGTCACCACACCTGGTGTTGTTGTATGTGGTTGGTTACCAGGGATCAAACCTGGGACCTTGCATTTGTGAGGCAGGTGCCGGAACTACTGAGCCAAACCCCCGGCCCTGGCAGATTGTTCTTTGCGGGGTTTTGTTTGTTTGTTTGTTTTTGTTTTTTTAGTTTTAGTTTTTTTGAGACAGGGTCTTTTTGTAGTTCAGGCTGGCCCTGAACTCACTTTGTACCCTAGGTTAGCCTCGAACTCAGCAATCCTCCTGCCTCTGCCTCTTGAGTGCTGGGATTACAGGCGTGAACCACCATGCCCAGCAGATCTTCCTATTTTTTTAAGACTAGATCTCACCAAGGCACTAAATAACCCAGCCTGTGCTGGAATTTAGGATCTTTCAGCCTCCCAGAAGGATGAAATTGTAACACCCACACTAGGTTGTATTGTTTCTTTTTAACACATTAGTTCTTTCTTAGGAATTCAAGATAACAATGGATTTTAACTGACCTGTCATCCCAATGGAGTAGGAATGGGAGGAGTAGATAAAGTGCCAATCTTGCCAGAAGACAAATGTATTATCTGACAGATTAGTCTTTTCATTTTTTTTTTCAGATGGCACTCTCACGGAGATACATCCCCAGTCCCTTTTTTATTCGTTGTTTTGAGAGTCATGCTAAGTCACTAGGCGCCACTGCTGAGCTCCTTGGGGTCCCCCCCTCCCGTCTCCATCTCCCAGAGTGCTGGGATTGCAGGCATGTCCACTGCTATACCCAATCACAGATTGGTCATTTTAAAGTATTCTTTAATGACAAGACTGTGGTGACTGAGAACAGATTACTGCTCATCATGAACAGACGGGAAAAGCCTCAGAAGCACAGGGGATCTCTGCGACTAAAACAACTCTATCTTGACTACTGTGGTCAAATAAATCTGGGTTAGCAACAGCTGCTGATGCACCCCCCGTGGGCAGACTCAAAACTGGGGGCACTGTGCCAGATCTGCATGTGGCACAGCACATGCCAGCGCCACAGCTTCCGGGTTTGGCCAGTAGTGGAGAACCCGGGCAAAGGGCTTGTGAGCTCATTTTGCAACTTCTTTGAGTCTGTAACTGCTGTATTTCCAAATAACAAGTGAGAACAAAGTGTATGTTCCTCAGAACAGTGTTTCTTTGTATAAAATGACCCCTGGATAAGTCAGCTTTCAGTAAATTGCTTTTACCACAACTAAAAACAAAATCAAGAAGCCTAGGGATATGGCTCAGGTCAAGGGCAGAGTTTGTGTTTAACAAGTGTGCTGCCCAAGGGTTTAGTCCTCAGCACTGGGGGACAGGATGACAAAGACCCATGTGGTCAACAGGTAGATTTCAGGGTCCAGGGACTCTAGGAGTATATGCAAAATGAGGGGCACAAGCTGTTCTGGGAAGAGAATCAAACAGATTTGTTTTCTTTGTTTTTTGTGGTACCAGGGATCAAACTCGGGCCCTTATACGTCTAGGGTAGGTGCAGTACCACTTGAGCTAAATCCCTGGCCCTCAGCGTTTTGATTCTATTTTCAGGGACCTGTGACTCACAGAATAAAGAACCTAAAAAAGCTGTAGCACCTGTAATCCAGCACCTAAGACACTGAGGCTCAAAAGTATCACTGCCAGTTCAGGGTCAGCCGGGGCTACAACAAAGTGTGCTCAAGGCCAGCCTAAAATACAAAGCGAGAGATTGTGTCTCAAGAAACCAAAATGAGGGTCGGGGATTTAGCTCAGTGGTTCCAGCGCCTGTCTTGCAAGCGCAAGGACCTGGGTTCAATCCCTGGTAACCATATACCATACTGGGTGTGCAGACTCAGGCCCAGCAGCAACCAGTACCACATCCCACAGTGCCGGGTGTGGTGGCTCACGCCTGTAATCCCAGCACTTGGGAGGCAGAGGCAGGAGGATTGCTGTGATGTGAGTTTGAGGCTGAGCTCAGGGCCAGCCTGAACCACAAAGCGAGACCTTGTCTCAAAAAAACCTAAAAAAACAAAAAACAAAAAAGAAACCAAAATGAGGCCCAAGGATTTAGTTCATTGGTTCTGCCTGCCTTGCAAGCACGAAGTCTCAGGTTCAATCCCCAGTAACCACATACAATAGTGCCAGGCGTGGTGATTCACGTCCACCAGCAATCAGTACCACATACCACTGTACAGCTCACGCCTGTCATCCCAGCACTTGGGAGGCAGAGGCAGGAGATTGCTGAGTTCAAGGCTGAGTTCAGGACCAGCCCAAACTACAAAGCAAGACTCTGTCTCAAAAGACTAAAAAGTAAAAAAAAAAAGAAATAAATAAACCAAAATGAATTAAGAATATTTACTCACAAAATATTGATCTCAAACTAGCTATACTGCTTACACTTATACACTTATGAATCTACAAATTTTTTCTATATGGTTCTAAGAGGGTCAGGGATTTAACTCAGTGGTTCCAGCATCTGCCTGGCAAGTGCAAGGTTCAGAGTTCATCCTGTTACCACATATCACAATGCTGGGCGCAGTGGCTCACGTCTATAATCTCAGCACTCAGGAGGCAGAGGCAGGAGCAGTTCGAGGCTAGCCTGGCCTACGAAGCAAGACCCTATCTAAAAAAAAACAAAACAAAACAAAAAAACTTTCTATAAGGTCCTAAAAGTAAACAAAATTTTTTTCTGAGAAGGGTCTTAGTTCATAGCTTAGGCTGCTTTGAAGAGTGATCCTTCCTGCATCAGCCTCCCAAATGCTGGGATTACAGGCATGTGCCATCCCACCTGACTACACAGGTTGTTTGTTTGCTTTCTCTTTGGGGTACCTGTGATCAAACTCAGGACCTTCATTTGAGAGGCAGCCAGGGCACCACTGAGCTAAATCCCTGGCCCTACAAATGTATTTTTTTTTTTTTTTTTTTAAGGTTTTTTTGAGACAGGGTCTCGCTTTGTGGTTCAGGCTGGCCCTGAGCTCAGCCTCAAACTCACATCACAGCAATCCTCCTGCCTCTGCCTCCCGAGTGCTGGGATTACAGGCGTGAGCCACCACGCCCGGCACCGTGGTATGTGGTACTGGTTGCTGCTGGGTGTGGGATCTCCACATCCAGTATTGTTATGTGGTTACCGGGGAATCGAACTCGGGCCCTTGCACTTGCAAGACAGGCGCCGGAACCACTGAGCTAACTCCCCGGCCCCCTACAAATGCATTTTAATAAAGTAGCTAACATCCATTTTAGAAAGCCAGCACTTGGTTTAGAGGCCTCGCAGTTTAACAACACTCCAGGTCTCACCCTGAAAAATCCAGCCGTGAGTCCTGCACTGCCAGAAATATTTTTTGTTTTGTTTTGTTTTTTTAATGGCTTTTTGAGATAGGGTCTCGCTTTGTGGTTCAGGCTGGCCCTGAGCTCAGCCTCAAACTCACATCACAGCAATCCTCCTGCCTCTGCCTCCTGAGTGCTGGGATTACAGGCGTGAGCCACCACGCCCGGCACTGTGGTATGTGGTACTGGTTGCTGCTGGGGTGAGTCTCCACGCCCAGTATTGTATGTGGTTAACCGGGGATCGAACCTGGGTCCTTGTGCTTGCAAGACAGGCGCCGGAACCACTTAGCTATATCCTCGGCCCACTGCCAGAAAGTTTTAAGTGAGTGATCTGGCTCTGCCTGGAGGAAGCCAGCAGAGCCCACAAAATCCAGACAAAGCTCTGGCCACTACGCAAACACTGCACTATGAGGGGAAAGAGCTGAGAGCAGAGCCAGGTGCACTCCAGGGACTTCCCTCTCACAAGAGGGGCTACAACAGCAGGCCAGAAGGCCCTCGCTGCTCCCAGGCAGGAGCTCTGAAGCCCTCTACGGCTTCCGTCAGACTGGTTCGTCGAACAGTGCTAGACCCGAAGGCAGTCACTGACTCCATTCTTTATACCTAGGCAGCCAAATGTGCCTAATCACACCCACAGCTCGGCTGGATAAACAAGGCACTTACTCAGTTACAGAGAGGAATTAAAGTCAGTTTCTCAAGTCACCATGAGAAAGCAGAAAAGAGGAAGCACTTTTGCATCGGGCGCTCACCTCTGCAGACATGTCATGGTCTTCCTCAAAGTCTTATTGCATCGCAGGTCAGAGAGCTAAGAACTAACAATGCAATCCCTTCTTTATAATTCTGTGAATTCCAAGTTTTCTACTAGCCCAGAAAAATCTGAAGCCTAACAGATGACTCTTTGGTCCGCCTTGGGTCTGACCTACCCACACACAGCAAGTGCGGAGGGTGTGAGGCCAAGCCGGGCACCTGACAAAGGCGACCAGCAACTATCCGCGCAAGAGGATGGTGCAACAGGTTCGAAGACAGGTGTCCGGGGCCCGGTTCCCATCCCGGCCCAGCAGGACCTGGGCTGCGCCTCAGCCACCCGAGATCCGCACGAACTCCTGCCGGCTCCCCCCCCCGCAGCTACAAAAACCTTGCCGGACGCCTTCCGACCACGCCAGTCGCGGCCTGAGCACAGCACCTCCAGCCCGGAGGCTGGGGGACGGCCAGTCCGAACCCTGCCACCCAGGCCCAGCCCTTCCCGGCACCCAGCCTTGGCGCTCTGGAGGCCTCGCTTCAGGCACCGCCTCCACATCGCCCCGGAACCGGGGGCCCGTGGGCGGGGCAGGGGCACGTGCCGTGGGGCCCAGTCCGCGCCCCCTCACCGTGGAAGTCGCCCGTATCGGCCACCACTGTGGTGAACTGCTTGAGCTGGTCCAGCGCGGACTCCATCCTCTGACGCTTCACTGGGGAGCCCGACATGACGAGAAGCGGACAGCAGCGGCGACCAGAGCGCGGGAGTCCAGAATGCCCCGCGCGGCCGGACCAATCGGAATGACGGCAGGCGAAGCCCCGCCCAGAAGACGGTCGGCCTGGAGACCAGGCCCCGCCCCTGGACCCAGTGAGCGCCGGGCGGGGAGCCAGGGGCATCTGCCTGGCCGCATCCAGCTAAAGCCTCATGGATGAATACAGCGCCTGTATGGGCCAGCCATCTCGCTGGAGTCTGACTCATCCAGTCAAGCTGACAGTTGTGCTCAGCGACACACGCTGTGTGGTTCCACAGCAGCACCCCTGGAAACGTGTCATATGTCACCTCCTGGCGTTCCAGGCCACCAAGTTCTGCATGCTGGGGTTGAGGTTACTCCAACGAACTCATATTGTCCTGTGCATATTTTACTCGAGTAAAAATGGAACAACTTAAAAATAACAACTTAGAATGGAACGACTGGCGCCGGGGAGTTAGCTCAGTGGTTCCGGCGCAAGGACCTGGGTTCGATCCCCGGCAACCACATACAATACTGGGTGTGGAGACTCACGCCCAGCAGCAACCAGCACCATATACCGCAGTGCCGGGCATGGTGGCTCACGCCTGTCATCCCAGCACTCGGGAGGCAGAGGCAGGAGGATTGCTGTGATGTGAGTTGGAGGCTGAGCTCAGGGCCAGCCTGAACCACAAAGCGAGACCCTGTCTCAAAAAAAACCTAAAAAAGAGAACGGGACAACTTAGAAATAACACTCCCTCATGGTGCGTGCTGATGATGGCCAGGCAGCACACACCTGTTTCAGTACTCCGGAGGCTGAGGCCAAGAGTTCTAGACTGGCCTGAGCTACAAGGTCAGTTCAGGGCATTGTGAACTACAGACAGTAAAAAAAAGGTGGCAGACACAGAAAACTGCCTCCAGGACTGAGGGAGAGTTTACACAGCATGCAAGGCACTGCGTCCCAAGGGTGTGTGGAGCAGAGGGGGGTGGACCAGGAAAGACAGTGAAACAGCAGGAAGCCATAGGGGCAAGAGTTGAGAAACCTTGAGCTCCGGACTTATCTCAGTGGCACCAAGCCTGCCTTGTAAGCACAAGGTCCTGAGTTCAATCCTTGGTACTGCATGTGCACACACACACAGAGTTGAGAAACCAGACAGAGCAAGGCTGACTGTGTCAAAATAGTCAACACCAGCAGATGAAGGTCACCCTGTTCCCCAAGACCCTGAGACATGTACAAAGTCAAAATTTCCTGACCCTAGCCTGAGTCCAGGATCATTTTTGTGTGGCTTTGACATCCCACCGACTTTGAGTAGGGCAACAGTTCCCTAAAAACTCTGTATGGTCAAAAGTACTCTTTCCCCACGGGCAGTCCCTGCTCCTGGTCCCCAGCTCCATGGTGTAAGTCCCCGGTGAGGCAGGAGATTAGGACATGGCAAAGCTGGCAGGGGAAGTAGGCTGCCTGTTAACTGCAAGGTCCCAGGACACAAGGACAGACAGGTGCCAAAGCCCTGCACGTGAACTTCTTAGGAGAAGTGAGCAGGTTTTCCATGGGACGGTTTAGACTGACCTCAACTGAGGAGGCTGAAGTGGAAACTTCGACTCCATGACATGTCGTTGCTTTCATTTGCATAACTATTACATGCACTACTGTAATGTATAACCGATCATTAAACTGTAATGCTATACTGTATAGTACAATCAGCAAAAATACCAGTACTGTGTAAACATGACGTATTGTACAAAAAAGATGTTGAGGCTCTGTAGATGATGTATCAAGATGTGCAGTCCAGGTGTCCTGTTGATATAGCCCCCAAGTAATCCGAAAACAGCCCCTGATCTCACTAAGTCACAAGCACAGGACCAGGTTTGATCCCCTCAACATCTTTTTTGTACAATACATCATGTTTACACAGTACTGGTATTTTTGCTGATTGTACTATACAGTATAGCATTACAGTTTAATGATCGGTTATACATTACAGTAGGTAATGTATACATTAGGTTACATATGACCTTATATACATAAGGTATACAGGTAGTGCCCCTGATCTCACTAAGTCACTAAATTGTCCAGGCTGGGCTTGAATCTGCAGTCTTCTTGCCTCAACCTCCCAGAGTGCTGAGATTACAAAGTTTACAGTACACTCCCATCTCAACTGGTTTGAGCTGGACCAGAGAACCTCAGACT
>PVIR01042267.1:0-12316 GCA_004026965.1 Petromus typicus | reverse complement strand
GTTAAAATATCTTTCCACATGACCACAGGAAGGTTTGAATCTACCCATGGCTTTACATGTCTATCCATTGCAGCATTTCCTGAATTATCTGTTATCAAATAGTTGAGTGTCAAAAGCACTTGATGGAGTTGATTAGAAGGAGACTGAGGTAAAGACAGAGCAGGGGAGAGGGGCTGGTGCTTGTCATAGCCTCTTCTTGTGCTCAATCCTCTGTCTCCCTCACATCAGTGAGACTATTTGCTTCATTTCTGTGGGCAGGAAGACTCACCTTACTACCCTCATTAAAACAATGCCCTCTCCTGCTCTAGCCACTCCCCTGCTTGTTCTACTCTACAGTACTCCCTGATATATCATGTATATGATGTCTTTCTGTAGCTTTTTTTCTGCATCATTTTAGTACAGACAAGATAGTAGACAAATAGTGACTATATTAAACAGTCGTGAGCATAGTAGAAAATTAAAGCCATGAAAGAGGCTTAGGAATGTGATAGGATGTGTGGGGGGTTGCTGTTTCACATGGGAGGAGGACTTGAGCCTAGGATATCCTCTTTAACCAGATTACATTTAGTGTAGAGAAACCTTTAAAAAGTGCAGGAGTGAGCCATATGGAAGAGCTTGCGAGGCAGAAGAGTGTTAGGTGCAAAGGTCCTGAGGAGGAGGCACGTTTGCCTTTTTTGAGGCTGACACTGTGGGAGCAGTGTTTGAAGGGGAGCAGTAGTGGGGAGGTCTGACTGTATAAGGACTTGGAGGATTTGACTCTCTGTGTTAGGTGGGGTTCTCTGGAGAAACAGAGCTGAGAGGATGTGATATGTGCATGGGTTCACCTGTGTGTATATGTGTATGTGTGTCTAAAGAATCAGTTCCTGAAGTTACAGAGGCTAGTGAATCCCCAAATCTACTGTCAACAGCTTGGAGGAGAGCTGATGGTTTAAGTTCCAGTCTGAAAACCAGCAAAGTTGAGACCTAGGAATAGCTGATGTTTTAGTTGAAGTCTAATGGAAGGAAAAATGCCAATGTGCCCAGTCTAAAGAATGTAAGGCAAAGTTCCCCCTTGGTCAGTGTTTGACTGTAGTAAACAGGGGAAGGGAATGTAACTAGAACTTTAAGTTCTACTCTGCTGTGAGTTCACGGCACATGGCGAAGTAATGAATAATTAGGCAGAAATGAGACTTAGAGAAAACTGAGTTTGGGCTTTGCTACTCTGGGCAGCAAGGACTGTGGACCCTAGCCTACCACACCTTTTATTATCTACATTCAAAAAACAAACCCAGAAAGGCAGGGGCACACCAACAATAGTCCTAGAGAAGTTATGTAGATGAGGATTCCTCGGGGGCAAGGCAGGTGTCAGCAATAGTCCTTGAGAAGGGAGAGATCTGGTGGAGTTCCACCCTGAGGCATCACAGCTTGTGGGACCATTGAGTTCCTGTTGCTACCAGAGATGAAGACAAAAGTGAAGTCCGAAGTCCATCCACAGGCAGGAAGGCCTAGTCAATTTTGACCTTGCAATTCCCAAACAGGGTGGTTCCCAATATTTGACTATATTTGAAGCTTCATCTAATTGGAGGGAAGGGCCCACCCACATTGTGAAGGGCAATCTGCTTTGTTATCTGCAGATTTGAATATTAGTTTCAGCCACACAGACATCTAGGACTTTCTGCAAGCATCTGGGTTCTGCATGGCCCAGGAAAATTGATATATCCAATTAACTATCACACTCTAGGTGAGATAGAATACGGAAGTTCTAAGGATGGGTGATATGATCTGACTTAGGTTTCTCAAAGATTATGTTGTCAGCTGGGTGGAGAAAAGTCTGCCAGGGGCAGGAGAAGATCCGGGAGAATTTTTCAGAATCAACTGTAGTAATCTAAGCAAGTGATGGTGGTGGCCAGTGTGATAATAGGAGGAGATGGTAAGAAATCATTGGGATCTGGATGTGCCTTGAAGGGAAATACCGTATGATTCACTGAGGGATTGGAAGGTGGGATGTTAGAGATGCAGGGGTCTCACAGATGAGCCCAGTGTTTTGGAATTTGGGAAGGTAGGAGTTTTCACTGAGATTTGGATGGTCACTGGAATAACTGGTTTGACTGGAATAAATAGGGAACTATTTTGGATATGTCAATTTTAAGACATCTGTTAACATCTCAGCAGATATGCAGTATGACAGATATGCGTGGACAGATACAGTGTAGCTGATATAAGGTACAGCAAGTGTGTTGACTGGAACTTTTGGGGTGCAAGTTTGTTCGGTATGGTGTTCAGTAAATATTTCCCTACATGAATGATTGTAGGTTTTGCCGTAGGCCCACAACAACCTTCTGCATATCACACCTTTGCCATAGTCTAGAAAGATACCCCAGCAGGTGACTTCAGCATCTCTGTGGCTGGTTTCTGATTGGTAGACTCAAGACGAGGATAATCACCACTCAGAGACCGTTAAAATTTTTTTATTGCTTCTTATGTTCTGATTCAGCTGGACTGTAGTGGGGCCTATGTACTGGAGGTTTAGAAAGATCCTCTGGATCCAAAAGCCTATCCAGAAGCTGACAGCCATTACAGTAGGTTCTTGCCTTAACTGTCCTCATGGACTTGACCTTTTGTTCTTTAGGACATAAAATATGTTAGTGTTTCCCCTTGTTACTCAGCCTTATCCTTTTTCCTTTGGATATTTTTCTATTTCACAATATCCACCATACATTCTAGAACTCATTTACATGTTCAGATTCTCATACCAGAAAAGAGATATGGTATTTACACATCTGGGACCTATTTATTTCACTTATGAGTATGTAAAAAAAAAAAAAAAAAAAGGAAGCAAAGCATATGTATATCAGAGGCAGGGAGGTTGTAGGGTGAGCAGGGGAATGGGAAAAAATTAGAATTAAGTCATGTCATATACTGGTACAAATTCTCAATGTTGAGTGTGATCGTGATGTGTATATAGAATGTGCCAATAAAGAATTTAATTTAAAAAATGTTAGTGTTATCAACAGCATGCAAGAGACCACTTGGACACAGGTTCTGCGTGACAAAAAGCATTCTTCCTGTCTAGTTGTGAACAGGAGCGGAAATCAGGGGGCAGATTTCATCAGCTAGCTTGGAAGAGCCGAATTTATTTCCTCTGTGTGGGCTGACATCCAGGGAGAGAGAGAGGGAGGGAGGGAGAGAGAGAGAGAGAGAGAGAGAGCGCAGAGATCTCAGAGAGATCAGCAGAGAGCTAGGAGAACAATCAGGTTTATATAGGGCTTGGGAAGGGGCTGTGATTGTAAGGAGTGTATGTGACTGATGGCCCAAGAATGATCAGCACAGGTATGCAGACAATCACTGGACTCCTTGGAGTGGGGGTGGAGGCTTGTGTACTCCTCCTGAAATTTCTCTGTGGCCATCTATCCTATTTCCTGAGAGTAGCTTGTGTTCGCAGAGGATGGCATGTTTATTGCAGAGGTCTCATTTTGGGTAGGCCCTACAGTTCTGTTTGCAAGAGCTCAAGAAAATTCTAAAGTCTAAGGCAGAAATGTTAGAAAAAATTTCTGTCAGTTAGAGAAAAAAGTTCCATTACAAAAGACTTGGCTTGCTATTAGGTTTAATAGTGGTAATTTAGAATGGAATATAATATAGCCAGAATGAGTGGTTTTGTAGATAGTATAGTACCTTGCAAAATTGTTATTTTTAAGTAAAAGTATTTGATTTTTCTTTAGCAAAATAATAGAACACCAAATTGTATCTACATTAAGAGTGTAACTGTAAGATTATGCATGCATATAAATAAAAGACTGTAGGGGAAAAAGAAAAATGGAAGCAGTTGATGTGTTAGTATAATAGGATAGTGGATAATGCCTCTTTCTATTTTAAATTACTTTGTTGTTTGAGAGTTTGCATGTAGCAGAGGTAAAGAAATGGTAATGTCACTTTCTACATGTGTACCCAAGACTCCCTGCTTTCTCAGGAAAGGCCCTTACTTTTCCTTTCCTTCGCCTTCTCTGTGTCACACGGATCAATCTTGATTCATCAGGGAACCTCTTCTTTGTTTGGTACGTGAAGTGTGCCAGCATTATGCTGGACTGGGATTGGGGCAGAGGGATGTGTGCATCACTCACTGCTCTGGAAGAATTCATTGTAAAAACAGAGACCGGCAAATAAGCAACCAGGGGCAATACTTGGAGGGTAAGGCAAAGTCATGAGTATGGTAATCGGGTATGGACAAACTTCTGTGGAAGGTCATATAAATCTGCTTCAGTGGAATCTGGGAAGGTGGAAGACATCAAGTACCATTGCAGGAAGGTAAGAGTTTGCCAGATAGAAAACTGGGTAGTGGAAGGAGGAGCAAGTTCCAAATAATAAGTAAGGATAAGGAGTCATAAAAGGAATGTGGTGTTTAAGAAATGGTAAATGCTTAGGTTTGCTGGAACATATTCATTTGCCACTTTATTTGGCAAGAAAGTACTGAGTGTTGTGTGTCAGATATTGGGAAGAATGAGAAGTATGGACTTGTTTATGTCTGTGTACAGATTGTAGTAGTGGCAGATACGTTTTGAGGCTAACTGTAGGCACTGGTCCATGTATTCCTCCTAACAACCATGTGCAAGGGTACCATTCCACTCATTTACAAATGATGAAACTGAGACTCAGGTTGAAAGACTTATTTGTGATTACACATTTATCATACAGTGGAGTCCCTAGAGCTCATGGTCAGGTGGAAGGGACAGACAAAGGAACATGACTGCCAAGCAGGCTGACAAGTCTAAGATGGGACAAGGCAGCTCATGTCCATCTAGATACTGTCAAGATGTACATTTTAGGAAAGATGGCTTGAGCTGAGGAGAGAATGACTAGCCTTTGACATAGGAAATGGAAGAGTGGAGAAGAAAGGGATCTATTTATACCGATGGATAATAAAACTGATGGGATTTATTAGAGTCGATTTAAGGAGAGCTTTAATATTCTGCTACGGAACTTGACACCTTATTCTATAAGCAAAGATGAACTCATGGCTTTTTGGCCTGTTTTTAATTGGGAGGCTGAGTCACTTGAGCGACAGCTCAGCCATACCAACTGTGGACTTTCAATGACTTGGGGTAATGAGAAGAATGGTGTGGACAGTCGAAACATAATGGACAGTTGGAAAAAGCTTCAGTCTGCACGTGGAGTACACAGGTCATGGTTTTCTGCAGTAGAGGAGCAGTTGATCTGTCTAATTTGTTCTAGAAAGAGCCTCCATCATCACCAACATTGAATCTGTTTGCTCTTGAGCATCCCTAGGGCTATCAGGCCAGTCTGCATCACAGGGCTGGCAGGATAAA
The DNA here is from genome assembly GCA_004026965.1 of Petromus typicus. Lineage (NCBI taxonomy): Eukaryota > Metazoa > Chordata > Mammalia > Rodentia > Petromuridae > Petromus > Petromus typicus. The sequence continues at coordinate 7,016 of PVIR01042267.1, read as the reverse complement.
AATGTCAGTAAGTTCCAGATATGCTATTGTTTTCTCCCACTGGATCTTAAGAAGTGGATGGGACCTGGAAAGGTGGCCATGAGCTCATTGTCCCTAGCAGCGGGGCTTGCTGGGATGGCTGGTACTGAGAGAAACTTGGAGGTTTTAGAAAGGCTTTGCTTCAGAATGAAGGGTGGAGAGTGATTAATGTCATAAGCCACATGGAGAAACCAATTGAAAAAGCCATAAAAGTCAGCAGCACAGGAGGCACTGACCCCGAAGCCCACAGGCCCCGGAGAAGGGATTTTTTTCCCCTTTATTTTTATCACAGTGATGCAGAGACATTCTGTGAATAAAATAGATTGAATCCACATTTGGGTGGCTGGAAGGGGAGAGGTTTTGATCCTCTGAGAAAGCGATCTTGGGTCCCAGACAGAGATCCCTTTATCTCGTTAGAGCCTTCAGTAGTTGAGAGGAAGTTCTTGGTTGAATTGGGAAGGGGAATCTATAAATAGCTATGAAATCCTGACTAGCGCTGCCACCTTCTGCGCTTGATACAGAAGACCAGACGCTTGAGGTCGAGACCCAGCTCTGTCATTAACTTGGGCGAGTCATGTCATCTCCCCATACCATTTCCTTAGCTGTGAAGTGAGGGGTGAGACTACAAGGTCTCTAAGCCTCTCTGGGCCTCAATCGTCTCCCGTCTGCAGATGTCACTTTCAGTTGGATAGACAGACACACCAAAGACTACTGATGAGGAATACTGCAAAAGTGCAGCTTATTCCTGCCCCTGGGTGGTTCAGAGAGCAGGGAGCACCAAGGGAGAATGGCGTGGTCTGTCCCAAGTGCAATGAATAAGGCAGGGCGTTGTCTGTGGAGAATCTCAAAACAATAAAAGCAAGGAAAAGCCTGTCTGCTTTCTGTCATCACAGTGTGCTGATGGTTCTAAGCAACGTCAGGGATAAAATTTCACCCGGATGTAGGACTATCCCCACTTCCTCCCTGGCATGCCACTGTTTTTATCTTACAGTTCTTTTTATTCGATGCCCTTTCATTTCCTATAGCAACACAGGGAGAGAATCCCTTTAAGGTGTTAACCCTTCATTTAACACCTTTCTTCACTACCTCTTCACATTGATTTGTCTCCAGTAGAGAGGAGTGATGAATTACTTTCTGCTGCTTCCTTACCAGGCAAGGTATGATAGAGGACAGGACAAAAGTGAGACCATGGAAGTGGGGCAGTAAGAATGTAGTGATCAGAATATGCAGGGAGATGTGTGGGACAGTCCAGTGGGTTGAGTGGCGTAAGAAGTTAAGTCTCCATGGCCTGGGGATGGCTTAGGGGCAGTCCCCCAAAGGCCTACATCACAAGGTGTCTGAGACAGCCTCTGGGTCTTCAGTCCCCACCTGGGCCTGTGTCTGGAATGTGAAGGCCCGGGGCACTCTCCTGGGACGTGCATGTCCCACGCTGGGGCTTTGTCCCTTCAGGGCTCATTCCTCTTGTGAGGCCCCTGCTCACTCTCCACAGAGCCTTTCCTCACAGAACTAACATGCCCCTCCACTTTTCTCTGGAGCTGAATGGGCTGCTCTGGGGCTTGCCAGAGAGGCTCCTGGGAAAATATGAGTGTGGTTGGGGAGGAGCCTGGAGAGGGGCTGTGGAACCTAAGGACAGTGAGTTGTGTCCTGTCCAATTAAAAAAGTGTGAATTTTTAGTTTGTGTTTTTGCAAAATGAGAGCCCAGGTAGGAGCAATTAAATCGACAACCAGCCTAAACCAAACAATGCCGGCTGAGTATTGGTTTCTTACAGATTTAAAATTTGCTAAATTTTCTCCTTGACACACACACACTGGACCCATATTCCCTCTCTCACGTTTAGTTCCTAATTGTTATCCTAAGATGATTTATTTGCTCTGACAGGAAGAGAAAAGGAAGGGGCAACTCAAGATGGAGTTTATCTAATTTCTTTCCCACTTCCTTCTCTGATTCTAAAAGCTGCACATGCTTATGGTAGAAAGTCTAGAAAGGGAGTATTATATACAGAAATAAATTCTTCCTGCAAATCCCATTATTCCTGCAGGGGTAGCCTTCATGGTGATTCTAGGGGGCCACCTTCAAGGCCTGTTCTACCCGGCTCAGGCCTACGGAAGCCCTCATGGGAGCAGCCCTCTGTGGCCTGGTGCAGGGTCCCTGTCCACGTGGAGGTCCTGGATCAGCCTGATGGAGTTTCCGGCTCCTCCTCGGCCAGCTCTCCTTGCTGCTCTGGGCTTGTGCACTGGTTCTGATCTCTGGTCCCAGTTCTGTTGTCTTTGGGGCTATATCCTACAATCTCCTGTTCAAATCTTCCTTGTTGCACACATACATTTCTACATTTATTCACACAGTCATTTCAAACTCATTGTAATCATGCTTCCTTACAGGTATTTTGGTTTATAGAGCCATACAGTGTTATCATGCTGTAGTGGACATTCATAATTTCTCTGGAGTCAGCAAACAACACACACATTCATGTTTTGGGACACCCCTTTTCTCAGCCCACTGTTTCTCAGGGAGGCTGAGAAAGGGGAGAGTCTCTCCCTCCCGGACCAGGCCCCGGGGGAGCTGGCCTGTGATCTCAGTTCAGCCAGTCGAGCACTACTCTCTGCACCTTCAAGGAGCCTTGCTAAGATTCAGAAGCAGTGCAGACATTATTTATGATGGCAGTGAGCCTTTGAAATTTGGCTCTCGGCCATGTGGGCTTGGAGTGTTCCTAGGCTGCAGCGGCATATGGCAGGGGAGATACTGTCCTGTCTAGATAGGTCCTGAGGAGTGACCTGGATTGTGTTTGCTGGCTGTCCTGGGTATCAGACATGTTTCTGAGCCTGGTTCTCCAGCTTTTTGTTGATTCTGTGAGCTATTCTGTGAGCCTCCTCAACAATATTCCCTTTTTCTTTATGCTAGCCAGAACTGATTAAAATAGGAATACTAATTTATACTATTTGATTTTTTTGTCCTAAAGATTCCACTAAAATAACTAAAAGATTCTACTTTTGTCCTAAAGATGCTACTTAGTAACTCACAGCATGCTAATTTTAATTTCAGTTGTAACTTGCTTGGTCTTCATTTTCAGTGCTGAAACCCAGGGTCTTATGCATGCTACTGTTGCCACTGGGAGCTACAGGATACATAAATAGGGGAAGAGGAGGAGGAGAAACTGAAGGGGCAAAAATAGTCACAAGAGTGTTCATGTGGCTCCCCTCTGGGCTCTGATGGAATGGAACCCAAAGTGTCCCTTCCAAGAAGCTCTGTCACAACATTTCCATGCTTTGAATTGCCTGGCCCTTTGCCCTGCGTTCTGGTTTGTCCACCCCACAGATTTCCAGGGGCCCTGCTCTTAGCAGTCCTCTCCTCTCCCAGAGCCCATTTGTCTGTGTGCCGCCTGGCTCAGCTGCACCATATCCATTAATCAGACATTAAGTCTGGTCCTTCTCCTCGATGGGACTTAGTTATTTCAGCTCTTATTCTGGGCTAAAATCTTGTCTCAGAAATGGCTGTGTGCTAAGTGGTAACCTCATGGGCAGATGTCACAGTACTTTTCTGGTGCCTGTCTGCCTAAGTCTTTCTTTCTTACTCTGGTCCTGTCCCGCTCCCCCACCTTGGAAAATGTTTTGCTGCCTCACGATCTTATGTCAGGTCACATCCACATGATATGACTGAGTGTAGAGGAGGAGGAGACTGGGAGAGGAGGTGACCTGGAACCACAACTGCCTCCTGAGCCACAAGAGATGAGCAGCAGATTTCTCTGCAAGTTCTGGGAGGGAAGTGCATGTCCTAGATAGAACGCAGCATGAAAGGCTGTCTGGTGGGGGATGTAGCTCAGTGGTGCCACACTGGCCTGGCAATTGCAAGGTCCTAAGTTTGATCCCTGGTATGTATGTGTGTGTTGAGAACAACTGACCCCTCCATCCAAAGTAGCACCTCTTTTGATGTCTGTAGGAAACCCAGAATCCAGCGATGAACGGGAGTCTCAGTAGGCAGATGGAGAGGCAGTCTTAGACACTCAGCTGTGCCTCGGGACAAAGAATGTGAAAACAAATTGCTCAGGGTTGGGGGTGGGAGGTGTGGTACAGAACTGGGACACATCAGTAGGACAGTATTTTTCTCAAGCTCTATCTATATTTTAGATATTCCAAGTCTAAGTATTGCATGTTTAATAGCATTTGGAGAAGACCATTCAGGGCAAGAGTGCAGTTGAATAGGAACGATAACTACTAATGTTCTGTAGCACAGCAGGAGATCTATGGTTGATAATAATTAATTGTATATTTCAAAATAGCCAGCAGAGAGGAGTTTGAATGTTCTCAACACAAAGATGTGATAAATGTTTGAGGGGGTGGATGTGCCAATTACCCTGATGTGATCATTCCACAGTGTATTGAAATATTACATTATGCTCCATAAATAAGTACAGTTATTATGTTCCATTTAAATTTTGTTAAGGTTAGGATATATGGAATTCTAAATCCCTCTCTTGAGGAATCTTGATTTGTGTTACTATATCAAAGTGGCTGAGTCTTACAATTATAACAAAGCCAAACCTGTGTAGCAGGTAAACAGACTATTTAGGCAGATTTCCAAAGTAGTTGTACCAGCTGATCCTTCTAACACTCATCATATACTAACACTTGTTTTCAGCCTTGTGGGTGTGAGATAATATCTCTTTATAATTTTAAGTTTTTCCCTAGTTTGCTGCCTCATTAGTCTTCTTTCACACATCTTCTTCTCTGCACACAAGTTCAGAGTTTAGAAATAGAGTTAAAGTTAATATAATGTAGGTTGATAAATAACCATTGTAGATAAAAGATAAAAATACTACTTATATAATTCATGGTTCTTTGTTATAGGCTAATTTCAATAGAAAGGGTGATGGGAGGAAATGTACAGGCATGGGAGGATGGGATTCACAGTACCCATTTTCCACATGCAATGTTATGCACTCAACCAAGTCAACAACACAATCCTAGAGTCTCAATTTTGAGACTGAGACTGTTTAAAATTTTTTTCTACAACCTCATGGATGTGACATAATATCTCGTGATTTTAATTTCCATCTTCCTGATTTGTACTCTCAAGTCTTGTTATCAGTTAGGATCTGGGGAGGAATACAGATCCACTCCAGTTATTCTGAATAAAGATAATTTAATATAAGCAATTGGCGTAATATTTTGGAAGGGCTGAAGGAGCAAAATGGAGAAAGCAGGCATTACAGAAGTAGAGAGGAAGAAGGGATTAGAAAGGGTAGAAGCTGCTATCATTCCATATTGAACATATCAGCAGCACCTGCTGCTGCGTTGTTGAGGAAATAATCTCAATTGGATTTTGACACATTAGGGAGATAGCATCTTGACCTAGGTGGGAACCACAGATGGTGCCTTGGTCCAGGCTTTAGGAAGTTTGAATGTCCTATTTTGCTGTTTCTGCAGCAACTTACAATTGCTACACCATTGCATTCAAATCTGGGAAGCTTCTTTCTTTGTCCATTTCCGATCTTCTAATACAACTTTAGGTTCCCATTAGTGGAATCGCAAAAAAGGCAGTTAGCATTGAATGCTAAGAAATGTCTTCTTCTTCTTCTTCTTCTTCTTCTTCTTCTTCTTCTTCTTCTTCTTCTTCTTCTTCTTTTTTGTTTGAGACAGGGTCTTGCTTTATAGTTTATGCTGCTATTGAGCTCAGCCTCAAACTCACAGCAGTCCTCTTGCCTCTGCCTCCCAAGTGCTGGGAAAACAGGCATGAGCCACCATGCCCAGCACTGTGGTGTATGGTACTGACTGCTGGTGGTCCTGAGTCTCCACACCCTGCATTGTGGTATGTGGTTACCGGGGATTAAACCTGGGACCTTGTGCTTGTAAGACAGGCATGGAACCACTGAGCTAAATCCCCAACCTGAGAAATGTCTTTTGTAGGCTTTAAGCCCAAGCACTACAGAACACACTATTAAAGGGTAAGTGTGGGCTAAGAAAATTAAGATGATATTGTTTAGAGCTAGAAAGTTCCCTAGAAGGCTCACATGTTCAGAGCTGGGGTTCTGGAAGATGATTAGTTAGGAGGCTCTATGGTTGACTTGCTGTTGGGAAGTGAGGCCTGATTGAGGTGGACCACAGGGCGTGTGATGTGGAAGGATATATTGACCTCCTCGCTTTTCCCTTCTCTCTGTTTCCTAGCTGCCATGAATGAGCAGATTCTTCAGCTATTCCCCCCTGCTACGCCATTTCTGCCTTGGAGCCAGCTGACCATAGGAGTGTAGTCATGAGCCAAAATAAATCATCTTTTCCTACAAAAAGTGACCAAAACAATAGATAACTGGCATATGGGAATGAGAGACCTTGGCATGAAATATTCATTTTCCTGCTGAATTCGTTAGTCTTTTTTAAACATTTTATTACTGAGAATTTCAAACACATATAAAAATAGAACAACTTAATGGACTCCCATGCTTCCACCAGTCAGTAATTATCAACTCAGACACAATCTCACTTCATTTACATGCTTCCTGCTAATCCCCTCTTCATTTTGAAGGAAATTCTATATGTCATATAATTTAATAATGGTTTCTTAATATCATTATAGTCAGTGAGTATTCGAATGTCTAACTTTGTCTTAGGGACTTCTCACCCTTTCAATAGTTTATGCAAAGCAGGATTCAAATGGAGCCATTATACTGCTACTAAATAAAATGTCTTCAAATTACTTTTTAAGCAATTTATATTTTTTTCATTCTTCCTCCTCTCCAAAATTTATCCACTTAAGAAGCTGAGTTTCATCCCAGAGGAGGTTTAATCACAGCTTGCATGTTGATAATTACACCCTTACAATGTAATTTAATATGTTCCCCTTGTATTTCCAAGAAATTGGTAGATGAGGGAGAAGATTGAACAGATTTCGGTTTGGTATTTTTGGCAAGAGTATTGTCTTAGTCACTTTCATTCTCACTGGGACTCAATACACAACACCAACAAGTTAAAGGAGGAGAGGTTTACAGTGTTTTGACTCGCAGTTTAGA
>PVIR01042266.1:0-12323 GCA_004026965.1 Petromus typicus | reverse complement strand
CTGATTTAGTCTCTCTGGTATCTTCAAGTTTAAAAAAAGGTATTTTGAATATTATAGGGTTGGCCCAATATAAACTATTATGCCATTGTTAGAAAAGGAATTTTATGCGGCCTTTAAAATCTGATGTGATGACTTTACAGGAATGCCTTGACCATGGAGTTGGCTCCAGGACCCCAACTACTCACACCCACGAGTGCTCATGTCCTGTTTGTGAGACCATGTAACCTATGCAGTCCTGCTGTGTGCTTTAAAGCACTTCTTACAGCACCTAATATAATGTGAGCGCTATCCGAATAGTTGTTATACCATAGTGTTTATGTAATTATGACAAGGAAAAATGTCTTCACATCTTCAGTGATCTTTCCAAATATCTTCTATCTATGGTTGGTTCTATCTTTGACTTGGAATCGGTGGATATGAAGATTGCCTGTCTTTTCTCTTTTGGTTTTTCCCTTAATGAGCATCAGTGGAATGTTTCATAGTTCTCAGATGTAATTGGATTTGGAAGCAGGCAAATCTTTTGTTAATAATTTTTAATTCTATAGTGTTATGGTCCTAAAGGCAGTCTGTGTGATGTTGAACTTTGGCATTTACTGAAACTTTCTTTGTGGTCGAGTGAATGTTTAATTTTCCTGAATGTTCTGCATATACTTGAAAAGGATGTGTGCTTCCTGCTGGGAGAGTTCTCCACATATTTATTAGTTCAACCTTACATCTCTTTATTTTTGTTTTTTGCTTTTTGTGAGCGCAGGCCATCAATTCTGAGGGGTGTGTTAAAGTCTCCAACTGAACCTCTTGATTTGTCTGTTTCTTTTTGTAGCTTGGCCAGTTGTTACTCTACGTCTTTTTTTTTTTTTTTTTAATCTTTATTGGTACGTTAAATATACACATCATGATTGCACTCCATAATGGGGATTTGTACCAGTCTAAGACACAATTTAATTCTCATTTTTTCCCGTAGCCCTACCCACCCTACCACCCCCCCTATATACATAAAATTTGTTTCCTTACTTTTTTGTTACAATCTCAACATTGTCCCCTTTCACCTTATTTTACATTGAGCATTTTCTATTTCACAATATATAACATACAATGCTAGGACTCAGTTACTCTACATTTCTGAGACCAAATTCTTAGGTGCATATCTCTTCATGATTATTATATCTTCCCGAGTTACTGTGCCTTTCAGAAGCATTTACTGTCTGACGAATTCGAGGGCACTCTGCACTCTCTCCATTCGAGGTCTTTACATCTCTCCTGGGTTCTGGAAGCTTTGGGTTAGGAGTTGTCCCTTTGCTTTCCCCTGCAGTCACATCTCTTTCCTCCTGACCTGTGGATGCTGACATGTCTTCTTCTGCTTCCCAAATTTCTTTTGACTTATTTATTTAAAAGTGTTCTCCATCCCTTCGCCCTGTCTCTATGCTTTCTGGGTAAGTTCCCCGATGTGATCTTCCAGCTCACTCAATCTCTCTCTGGCCATCTCTCAGGTACTTTCTCCGAGGAAGAGCACGTAGTGAGTCAGCTCTGCTGGCAGCCTGTAGCTCTTCTCTGAGTCCAGCAGGGCCTCAGAGTCCATGTGCTCTTGCCAGGTGCCCTACCTGTCCTTCCATCATGTATCCTGCTGCCACCTCTGTCCGCCCTCATCCTGTGCTCATCAGTCACTGCCAAGGACCTTGCCCGCCAGGCCCTCCCTGGGGGGACCTGTCCTCCCCTACCATTCCCAGTCACTCCCATCCTCTTTCCCTTCTCCACAGCAGCATCCTGCATTTTATTTCCTTGTCTCTCTAGCCAGAGAGTGAGGGTCTTGAAGGCAGCTCTGTCTGCCTTGTCTTCTGCTGTCTTCCCGTGTCTAGGTGAGGACCTGGCAGGTTGTGCATGCTCATACATAATTGTAAATGGGCCAGTCATTACACAATGGCTTTAAACATCTATTTCACCTGTAATTTTAAAAAATAAAGCTATCCTTTAATGGATATCCATGTTCCAGAAACAGTGCTAGGGCCTTTGCTTTCCTAGCATTATTCTATTATACATTCATTTTTTATATGTGATAAAACATACATAACAAAATTTACCATGTTAAGCCTCTTTAAGGTACATTCAACAGCATTAGCACCTCCCTCCTCCTGGGCAGCAACCCCAGCATCCATCTCCAGAGTGGTTTTATCATCCCAAACTGGAACTCCGTCCCCACTGCACAAAGCTATGCCATTCTTCAAACCCAGGGCTTCCACCTGGCTCTCTTTGTAACTATCTGCTCCTGCATTCTACTCCTCATCGCTTCTCCTCTGAGGATATTTATTTGCTTTTATTTGAGTTGTTTTCCGTTTTGCATATTCATGGCACTTCCTGATGTAGACTGAGCCTCGCTCTCCTTGAATCGACGTCTCCTTTTCCTGGAGCCACAGCTACTGTCATGGTGACACAGAGCTGGTGTGGTGTGAGGGCCAGACGCTCACCTGAGGTCTTTCTGGGGGATTTAGAGACAAGGTGGGCAGGTGGGCAGCCATGTGGTGGACAAAGCTTGTGTTTGCATCTGCCCTCAGTTTTCCTTGATTTCAGGGTTCACTCTGCGTCTGGTCAGTCTGCACCTGGCAGGCTTTCCCAGGAGCTGTCAGTCTTTCCTGTGAGCCTTCCCTGTGAGTGAGCGAGAAGGGAGGGGTGCTCAGGGCTACCCCACTGTCTTAGTTACTTTTCTCGTCACTGAGACGCTACCTGAAAGTTCAAAAGAGGAGAGACTTATTTTGGCTCCCAGTCCTCGGACAGCCAGGTCCAAAGAAGACGTAGCATGGTAGGGGGCAGGGCAGAGGAGAGCTGCCCATGTCATGGTGCCCAGGAATCTCTATGAGCCAAGGGAGGAGCTGGGCAGAGAGTTCACCCTTCCGGTCACATCCACAGTGACCTGGTGCTTCCAACTAGACCCCGCTCCCAACAGCAAGGCAGATATAGCACCCATATAATCCAGTCACCTCACCTTTTGAACACAGGTCCCTTTCAGGAATATTTTAGATCTTGACTGTAACATCCGCCGCCCCACACTCCTCTCCCTCTTCCGACCGTGGTGCTTCAGCTGGTCCTGGCTGAAGAACTGGTGCTTCTGCCCTTTGCTGTAGGGACAGGATGGGAGACACCCAGTAGGGCAGGGGTTTCAGAGAGCCTGGGTCCACTGCCTCTTCAGCCCACACCTTCCTCCAGGCACCCTATCACCCGCCTCTTCCTGGGTACTTTGAGATCTCTGCCATTCTGTATCATCAGCCTTCCTGGGCCTAAGCTTCTCCACTTTTGTCTTCTGAAGCCATTTTGCCTCAAGGCGGGGGCAGGGACATAAGTTTCACAAGGCTGTTTCTTGAGGTGGAAGATGGTCTAGGAGAGAGGAAGGATGGGGGCCTGTGTCTCACGGGGATGGACTGGAGAACAGGCCTGGAGTGGACAGGAGATGCCCCAGTTCCAATCCCAGAGCAGGTCAGCTTTCAAGGTCACAGTCCTGATAGGGGGCAGAGGGTACCTGCAGGCCTAAGGTCCTTCCTGTGGACTCTGGTTCACTTGTCCACCTTCCCAGGCTTCCCCGGGTTCCTCTGCTGTCTCTTGCTCCCCCTATGGTTCAGCCTGGCCCTGCTGAGTGCTGGTCTGCAGCTCATCGAGTCTGTCTCCAAAGAGAATTTGTGGGAAGCCACATGCATGTCTGGAGAATCCCAGGGTCTGAGCCAGGGGACTTCAGAGGCTACAGGTCCTTTGATCAGAGATCATTTCCTGTTTGACTCACTAATTGCTCGTTTGAGAAGCGCGGATCCCACACCAGCAGGGAAAACTCCACGCTTTCTTTCAATTGTACGCTTATGCACTGACAGTTATTTTTCTGGTTTCTGGTTTCTGTGAGGACCTGCTGGGGGGTAATTGTGTTTGATCAGAAGCCCCTCATGGTCATCAGCACTTCCTGTGCCTTTGTAATCACTGACCCCCTAAGATCCCCAAGCCTGGGATCTTCGTTCCTGCCATCTCCCAGCTCCTGGACAGAGCTCTCAGTGGTGCTTGCTGAGCAGACAGAGGATGTGGTTGGCCCCTTGGAGCCTCCCTTAGCTCCAACCTGTGCTGGATGGCTCAGATTTGGGGTACTCATGGTTTGTGTGGAGACCTGCTGTTTCGGAGAGGTGTGCATGTCCAGCAGGCCCTTGTGTCTGCTGTGCTGACATGATACCCCCTGAATATGTGTCAATCCTGCCTCTGTCCCCCAAGCCACGGAGAACATGGCGAATTCATCTTCCCATGACAGTGCTTCTATATGGCAGTCAGCTGTGGCAGGATGTCTCTCCCACACAAGCAGCTTCCAATCTTCTCCCATCTTCTTGGGGGTATTGGTATTCTCCACTATCCTAATATGGTCTTCTTGGAGGATCTCTTTTTTCTTAATGTCACTAAAAATTTAACCCAGGGCCTTCACATTGAGTGACATCATCAGCCCTTTACTTTTATTCTGAAGCAAGGTTTCCCTGTGTCACTAAGTTGTCCGAGTTGGGCTTGAACTTGTGGTCCTCCTGTCTCAGCCTCCCAGAGAGCTAATATTATGGGTGTGCACCATAACACCTGGTTAAATGCTTGCTTTGGAGTAGATTTTAAACATCGTAGCTAGAACGAAAGATGAAGCCACAAAGAAGAGAGTAACAGCATTGCCACCTGCCTTTCTCTTGACCTTATCCTTGATTAATGCAGCAGAGTTAATGCCGTTTGAATCTGTACTCAACTAAAACACTTTTCAATGGACTTCTATTCGACACTGTGTGTTTTGAACCCAGGGACAAACTCTTGCTCCGCCTCAGCAAGATGGGAGAGAGAGGACAATGAAGTAGGTGTTAAAAGAACCATCCCTACGTGGACTGGTAATGATCAAATAAAAGAGCCTAGTGAGAAAGTGCTACGAAAGCCATAAAGAAGTCTAAGCTCCCTATTATTGCTGTGTGGCTGCTTCATTGTCATAAAGTCACTGAGGTCTGCTTCACTTGTGTCTCAGCCCACCGGTGTATCAGCATCCATCTCAGTGTGGTGACGCATGGGATTGTGGAGGAACACTTTCTCTGACTTCATTCAAGGCACCGCAATCAAAGTCTCACCTGATGGGCTGAGGGCAGAGTCCATAGCGTGTGTGTCTGGGGTGACTTGGATCTATTATTCTCTCCTTATGAGTTCAGCTAGTCAGTAACAATGAGTCTTCTCATTATACTGCTGTCTACTGAGATGACAGGATGGCACGGGGCCTCACAGGGAGTCTGTCCTCTCTGGGACGCAGCACATCAGAGTATGATGCTGTATTTGTCATGACTCATTCTTGATGATCCTTGTCTTAGTCACCTTCTCCTCGCTGACACCTGCAGCTTAAAGGAAGAGAGGTTTATTTTGGTTTGTGCTTCAGTTCCGGGTCGTTTGGCTCCAAACACGAGTCAGCATGGCAGAGAGGCACGGTGGAGGAGAGCTGCTCATGGCATGGTAGACGGGAAGCAGAGACAGAAGGGAGGAGCAGGGAGGGAGACAGACCCAGCCAGGCCGTGCTCCCAGTGACCTACCTCCTCTGACCAAGCTTCCTCCTCAACCTCACATTATGAAAACCCTCACCAGTGGACTAGTGCACAGTGATCACCATGCTCCCATGATCCAATTACCTCCCCAAAGTCCTCCCTATGAGCACATAGGGTTTTGGGGATATGTAGATGGAAATCATGACAATGCTGAACAGGATCCTGGAGGCCCCTGCATCTTTCCAAGTGCTCCCAATCCACATCCCCAGCTCTCCACCACACAGGACAAAGGATACAGGTCACAGTGATCCCTTGAAGGCACACTATGTAGATCACGGCAAAGTGCTGATGATCATTTCTCAAATGGGAATCATCCACATTTTGATCATCCACATTTTGAACCACTGCAACCACAGTCTGATCTGGGTAAGACCATCCTGTGCAATGTAGGCACTCTGCAGAACCCCTGGCTTTGACCCCCTAGATGCCAGGAGCACCTTCTACTCTGCTGTGAGGTTGTGTGTTTCCAGGCATTGCCAGATGCCCCTGGAAAGCAAATTGCCCCTGCCTGTGAGCCACTAGTCAGACTAGAGAGAAAGAGGCAGAGATATTTGGAACAGTCACACCTACCTCCTGTAAAGTTTATGGACATGGTTTCAGAATGACATAAATTTGTTATCTTCATTGTGTTTTGTGAAAGTTATTATTAACACATGCTCATCTGTTCTTTCACTGTAAAGTGGCTCAGAAGCCATTCGGTAACAGAGAGTTACTAGCCTGGGATTCATCCCTGAGGCAGAGATAACTGGTTAAGCAGATGGCTCACGAGAAAACCACCAGAAGGAGACTTGGCCATTTGGAGAGCCCCAGTTGGAATCCCAGAGTTTATCAGGGCATGTATTGGTTGGTTTTCTGCAACTATAGTGAAACACCTGAGGCTGGTTTATTTAGTTCATGGTCTTAAAAGTTCAGGAGCGTTGTGCCAGTGTCAGCTTGGTTCTGGGGATGGTACCACAATGGCAGGAGCTCTTGCAAGTTTGAGGAAGCACAGTGCTGGGTAGAAAGACAGAGCAGGGGAAGGGGCTGATTTTGTTTCTTTTGTAACCTCTGCTCCTGAGAACTGACTCAAAAGTCCCCTGAGAACTGTCCTGAGAAAACCCTCCATCTCTTCTGAGGGTAGCTGGTTCCTAGCAAGGTCTAAGGTTCCACTACCAGGCTTGCTAGGCTCCACCTTTTAAGAATCCCACTCCCTCTTAATAGCCCAGTGCTGCATCCAGTTCACAAGTGCTCAGGGGATGAGAGACACTGCAACCACAGCAGGGCAGGTCTATCGAAGAAGAGCTTCTGGACATTATCCCTAAGGTCGGGGCAACAAAACTGAATAAAGAAGAACCTTTCGGTTTCTTTGATTTTTAGTAATCAGTAATATGTGCAGGCTGGCAATCCTGGCAGGCCACACAGGTACTTTGCTCAGAAGTTACTGTCCTGCATTTGAAAGAGTAATGATTTTCATATACCAACAAGAACAGAGTTGTGCTTCTCTTGGGCTCAGGAGGAGATAATAGAGAACTTCCAACGTTACAAGAGGCTCTGCTTTTCCTATACCCTGGGAGGTAATAGAAGTTGTGAGAGTTAAGTCAAAGCCTGTCATTGCACGTCAAACAAGAGATTATTCATCATTATTATTTTTATTTTGAAAATCAACTCCCTGAAGGGGCCAGGCTGTGCAGTGCCTCTCAAAGGTGTAATTCCGCTTTAAAATGTAAGCTGTTTTTTGGTGATTGGAGTGCAAGAATGAGTCCGGTTATAGAAAATGATTTCCCTGAAATAAAAAATTGCCCAACATGCTTAAGAAACAGGAATTCTGGTGGACAGTACATTGTTTTCTAGATGGATCACCCTACATCCAGTTATCATCCAGTTAATGGTGAAAAATTGTCTATTTGAAGAGAAAATAACTGCCGTGGGGCAGAGGGGCTGAGTCTTTTTTTGCCCCCAAATGGGGGTTTGATGTCAGTTGCATCTTGACTTCTGTGTCCTTTTTTTCCTGTGTTCCCAGCTGGGCCTCAGCTGGCAAACAGAGGTCAGGAGCCCAAAACTAGGTCGTGAGGGAGAAGCTCCCTGCAGTTCTACCTGGGGGACGACCAGGTAGCCGAAGGTTTTCGTGACCCCACAAAGCCTTCAGAAATGTGTCCTCTGCTCACTTTTTCTTTTTGAACCATGAGTCTGTTTACTGTGAAATAAAGTTTAGATGCAAAAATCCACCAAATGCACAGGTGAAGTAGAATCAGAGAGTGAAACAGGAGAATCACCCATGCTGGCAGCCCCTCAGAGTGCACCCCCCCAGGCCCTGCCCCCATCTTTCTCAAGTGCAAGCCCTGCCCTGACTTCTGACATTACAGTTCGTGGTTTTGTGTATTTTCTTCAAAAGGAAAAGCCTTAAAGTTGTTGAGGCGTTGCAAGGGAATACAACAAGCACCTGTCTACTCTTCCCCTGGTTGGACCAACTAGAAACACTTTGCCACATCTCCTTCATCTCCCCTGAGAAATTCTCAGACATCTTTGGGTTCAAATAATTGGGTCATCATATTATACTCAGGTCCCATTCCAGATAGGTGCTAGATTTGCTGAGTGCTAGCCAGCCCTCAGTGCCTATTTGAAAGGTTCTGGCATGATGCAGAGAATGGATCTCTTTGGCACCTTTAGGGAGTCCAGGGGGAGTTGATAGGAAAAAATGATCCATCAACCTGTTGGTGAGTTAATTCATTTATTTTCTCCCTCCTTCTGTTTGTTTCCCTCTTTTCCTTTTTGGCTTTCTCCTCTTTCATGTCCTTCAACAAATACTTTCCGGACACAGGAGACTTTAGGCCAAGAGCCCCGGCTTCGAGGATGGACAGGATGGGAGGGATGGGCCTTTGAGTTGTGGGTCTCGTCTGGTGAGTGCGAGCAGGAAACCTGGTTAAAACACACATGATCACAGCGTGTGGGGTGGAAGTACAGGCTGCTATGGGAACTCACAGGAAGGAGACTAGCCAGGCCAGCAACACCACAGAGAGCTTGCTACAAGTAAAGACTTCCAACAGGAAAGAAGAAGGAAAGGAAAGGCAAAGGAGAAGGGGTTTCCAGCCAGAGTTACTCCAGGTCCCATGGTGTTGGTCTTGTAAGTCCACTGACAGCGTCAACATGCACACATAGCCACTTACAGAGTCTAGCCAAGTGAGAGGATCTGGAGGGGGATGGGCTGGGATGTGGGCCGTCTGGGAGCTGGGTGTCTAGGAACAGATGAGGGAGGGGATGTGAGAGGAAGAACAAACAGAGGCCCAGGAAGGCGGAGGAAGCTGAGTCCAAGTGTCAAGGAGGGGAGGGAGGTAGGAGGATAGGCGGTGTCTGTGGTCCTGGCTCTCGAAGACCTGGAGAAGATCTGGGACTTGCTCACAGACCTGCCCTAAGTATTGGGGTATGGAAACTTTCTAAATTAAATTCTAGCCTTGCCTGGGGCAATGGGATGTCCTCTGATCCTCCTAATTCTGTCCTTAAAATCTGAGATAGGAAGAATAGGCAGGTCAAGAGGTATTTTAAGAATAGAATTTACTTTTTCCCATTGGAAGTGAATATATGCTTATTACAGAAAATTCAGAAACTACAGACAGCCAGAAAGAAGAAAAAAATGAAGTGGTGGTATTTTACTATATTGTGGCATTAGTCTTAGAAATGCAATTGAATGGAGGGCCACGGGTTTCATTCCTTTTATTGTTTAGCTGATGGAAAAACCCCAAGCCTGTACTCTGCAGAATTGCCCTGAGGCCCAGGTGTAGAGAATTAGCTTATTAATTATAAGGAAAATGATAGAGCCAAGAAGGGGCTGTCAGCCCTCTGGCTGGGTGGAGAGTACATTTGAGGTGGGACGAGATGGAGATGGTCTTCTCTGAAAGCACTGGGCCCTTGGGTCATCCCACAGGCCACCTGCTGGCCAGAACTGTCCCGGGACCATCCCCACTGGCACGTCCTGCTCAGGCCCAGCACAGCACAGGTTCGTTGAACCACGAACCTCTGTCTCCCACAATGATAATGACGTTCTGTGATTTCTACTTTAACTTCTTTACAAAATCAAATATTTGAGACATATCATTTTTAGAGTTCTTTTTTTCCTGGTGGGAAGACTTATTTATTTACTTTGGTTTACATTCCATTTGCTTGCAGGAAGGATTTGTGATCGTCTATAATAAACTATGCTTTCTCAACAAGGCTGCCAGATAGAAGTAGAAAATAAAACATAATATTAATGACAATGATTAAAAACACTCTGAATAACATCAAGTCATGGGCTTTAGGTTTTGCTGCAAGTGCCGGTGAGGGTGAGAGGGAGGGCTGATGGGTTCTGCGATCGTTTGTTTGGAAGGAAACCAACCAAGTCTGAGGAAATGGACTCTGCCACTAAATCCTGCAGGAAGTGGCCTCTGAGGAGCCGCTGTCTGGGCCACTGCAGATTCTCCACGTTGTCAGCAGTGGCTGGGAGTGTGTTTGCATCTCTTGAGTCATCTCTTATGCACACTGGTGTGCACAGGAGAGACTAAGGGAGGGAGCATTTGGAAAAGGGGACCCTGGCTTGGGAGCTGCGCAGCTGAACTGGCCCCACTGACTGTCCAGAGGATGACAGACATTCCTGGTCGTTCCTGGCTGCAAAACCCAGGGTATTCCTGGATCCTGTCAGATGCAGTAGTTCAGACTCCTTGAGGTCCACCTGGTCTCTGTTTACCTTCTTCCTTCAGTGCTTTCTTGTACTTCCCCATTCCAACCAGGGAGGTCAGAGCCTTGGCCAGGAAGGTGCTGGGTCCTCCTGCAGTTTGTCTTTTCCAAAGATGTAGGGCTGGGATGCGGGCAGCCCTGGGTGCCGGTGGCTGTGTGGTTGACACCATCCTGGAATGTCTAGAAAGAGGACATAGACTGTTTTCTGTCTGGACCCCAGTGAGATTCTGATGGAGCCACCATGGGTGGGAGGTGAACATGGCTGAGAAACACAGGTGTTTACAGATGTGAGAGGGACCAGACCATGATCTGAGCCTTTAGCTTGGTAGGAGCGGCCTTGGTGGGGATGGAGTGTGGGCAGGAGTGGCAGATGCATTGCTGGCTGGTGCACACTCATGAGGCCTATTTGTTGTTTAATTGATATAAATGGGGTACCAGGTAGGAGAACTCAGGGACTCTGTGTGGCCCTGGAAGATTCACAGGACGCAGAGGAGCTGGGAGTGGCCAGCTGGTGGGTGGACCAACCAGGACTACAGGGCAGGCTTGGCCTGATATCTGTCTCCCCACTGCCTAGCAGATCAACAGAACTTTCACAAACACATGGCTTCATCTTTACTGTTCAAGTTCCTTAGGGCGTCGGGACCCCTCAGGAGAAGGACCCCTCTGCAAGGACTGGAATTGTTAATAAATTCAAACTGTAAAATATTCATCTGAGATGATTATTTCATATTATTGAGTAAGTACAAAAAGAGTGAACTTTCTGCTCACTTGTGGAGGAATTCATACTATTGGTGCTATTTAGTGAATGAAATATTTAGTCTAATTTATATGCTTTAAGTGACCTCAGAATAAATGTTATGGGTTAGAGTTGGTTGGAGAGGGAACTTAGGGAAGGAAACATAGACATCCACCCTCCTCCTGAGATGGGCTGTGTGGATACAGGACCAGCTCCATGGCCCGGCAATGGCACTGCTTACTCCTTTGAGCCTCAGTGCCCTTGTTGAACCTCCTGAACCTCTTTGCTTTGGACACTTCAGCAGAGTCTAGGCCACCAGATGGGTTTCCTGCTTTCCTGTGTCATGGTAGCCATGGGGACTTTGAAGGTGGAGCTTCAAGCTGTGGCAGCCTCGGTGACTGACAAGCCTGTCCCTGGGACCCTTTCCAGCTCATGTCGAGCTGCACATTTGCCTCATGGTGAGGACACTGCTCCCCCGAAAGCTATCTCACATGGAGCCTCTGGGCTGCTGCTTTGATTTCTGAAGCTGTAGTTTGGTGCTGGCTTCTTGCCCAGGACCCTGGCCTAGGAAGTGGACACTGAGTCCCTTGTTCCTGGAGCAATGGACTCTGCAATCTCTGCTGTCCCTGTCTCTGGGCTCCAGCCAGGGCCCAGGCCTTTCTTCGGGAGCCTCCGTCTAGAGCACTGGGTATCCAGGCCTCGAGTGTGGACCCAGAACACACAGGAGACATCAGAGCTGCCCAAGACAGGCCAAGCAGGCTGAAAAGGGAAGATATGGGTGTTCACCAGCCCCTTGCTGCTGGGAGGGCTCCTGGAGCTGGGGAAAGCAGAAGCCTAGAGGATGAGAGGACTCGGTTGAAGCACTGCTAGGAGTGTTACCCTGGGCCTGGCCCACATTTGACTCCCAGGCCTGGCTATTGGGCCTTGGGCGTGTGCCCCTCTTTCCCTGAGTTGAGTTGTGCCTGTGAGCAGGGACCATGGGCTCCAGTGTCACCTTTGCGAGAGTCTCTCGGCCACTGTCAGGTTGGGTTCATCCTGAAGATGCCACGAGACCTCTTTGGAAACAGTCTGCCTGCTAGCTGATTTTTGTTAGCAGAGCCATTTGCCAATGGACTTAGGAGTTGGGAAGACCTGAGTTCAAATTTCAGCTCCTCTACTCACCTATGTGTGGGGGTGGGGGGTAGGGTGGGGGGGGAGTTGGTTCTGCAAGGCCTCTCTCCTCTGTGAGACAGGGACAGTGGACGGGAGGCTCGTGGTGGCATGGGTCCTGGCACAGATCTAGCCACCACAATTGCCCTTCCCAGGACACTCAGGACGCCATGGGCTGAGCCTGG
>PVIR01042265.1:0-12311 GCA_004026965.1 Petromus typicus | reverse complement strand
AGCAACACTTTAATAAAATGTCATATGACAAAACACTACATCCTTCAAAGTGTAAACTACATTATATTAGACAAGAGTTGTATTAGTAAGCTGGACAGTAAGTTTAAATTTCTAAATGAAGGTATATATGTATAAGAGAGAATAATGATTATTCTGTCACTATCCATGAGGAATACCTTGTAATAAAATGAAAAATATGCAATTAACTAAAAATCTAAGGAACTTTGAGAAATGACTCTTAATACTGAGACATTAGAGTCATAAATCTCTCAGGGCATAGAATTAAAGTATCACATTTAACTTAAATTTGCCATTTATGATAACTTTATGTTTTAAGTGTTGTGCACTTGTCTGAAGTAAAAACAGTATTGTGTCACATACTTTGTATCAGACATAGACACATACATTCTCCAGGGGTCAAGATGTAACTTAGTGGTGCCATTGCCTGTCTGGTAAACACAAGGGTCTGAGTTTGAGTCCCAGTACTGAGAAAAACAAACAAACAAACATACATTTTCCAGTACAAATTAATAACGTGCATATTTTATGCCATATCCCAGTCATTACTTTAGTTAATGCATGATGAATTGCTGGTTTACTCCTGTATTAGCTAGAGGAGGTAAGTTTTTCCTACTGGAGTGACACAGAGAACCTAAACTGGTGGAGGTCAATCACTTTCTACTTCGTCAGTTACTCTGAAACTAGGCAATGGAACAACCTCAGTCAGAAACACCACTGCTACACATCAAAGGAAAACAAAGTAGTACTCACATGTTGTTTGTGAACTATCCATTGTCATAATAAGTCTCATTATCAAATCTCCAGTCCCATATGGCAAGAATGATTCTCCTAAACAGAACAGAAAATTCCTGCAAGCACATTTTTTCCATTAAAAGTGATTTCTGTAACTTATTAATTTATTGATGTTTAACATTGACATTCTGTTTCATAGATCAGTATTTACCGTATTTTAATTCAAATTGTTTGACCTTCTATTTCTAGTTTTCTCAACACAGTGGTATTACAGTGGACTACTAAGTTGTCAGTATACATTCCGCATCTAAAGAAATACTATTCAGTGCTGGAAAAAGAAATGACTAGTATCTGTGTTTATTTTTTTCATATCTTTTAAACCTGTGGTTAATAATTGCTTTTTTCCACTTGCTTATGTACCATGTATTTTTTGTTATTTCATATTCTGCAACAGATATGTTACACAATAATAAATAATTATACTTAAATCTTTAAATAATCAAGTGCTCTTTTAATTCTTTCAGTTTTCTTTCCAGGGACTTTCTTCCTGGAAAAATACTCAACAGTAGGCTATAGTTTAAACAATTTTCCGGTAAGGGCAATTCTTGAGTTGTTATGTGGATATATCTCTTTGCAAGTTCCTTGCATCTTTACCCTTGCCTATGTTGATTTACTTTCATTATTGCAGGAGAGCAAGGAATACATAACATTTTCTTGATTTTTGTCTGTTTGCATGTCTGCAAAATTATATATATATACACACATACTCTAACATTTGGTTGATTTATGATTATATGATTCTAGGTTCAAAGTCATTCATCCCCCAAAGTCTAAAGATGATAATCATCAATTGTATCATCTAATGTTTTGATTGGGCAGTGTGATGCTATTCTGATCTCAATCCTTTTTTATATGTGATTTTTCCCTTTTATAAAAATGTATTAGACTTCTGAGGTTACCATTGCAAAATACTGTAGCCTGAGTGATCTAAACAACATGAATTCACTTCTGACAGTTCTGGAGACTTGGAAATCTATAGGCAATGTTCCATCTGATTTGGTCTCTGTTTAAGGCTATTTTTGTGGCTCACATATAGTTACCTGTTTGCTGTTTCTTCAAATAAGGAAAATAAGCTTTCTGCTCTCTTTGCTAAGGTGGAAACTAATCTTGTCAGATTCAGACCACTGTTACAAACTCCTTGAACTGTAATTATTTTCTTATTTCCAAGCTATTCACTTATAGTTGAGGTTTCAATATAAGAACCTTAGTGAGCATAATTTAGTTACTGAAAGAATGCATTAAAATCTATTTTTATTCCTGAAATTCTGATATTTATGGTATAGGTTCAACTGTGCTAATAAAATCTATCTTTCCAGTCTGGTAGATTTGCTAAAACTTCTATTTTGTAAAGTGTTTTACCTCTTAAAATTCTCATTGGAGTTTCACTCTTTGTTGCTTTATTTTACTTTTCAGGCATAGTCTTTAATGATTTCATTTATATTGTTATTTAACTTTTATATCCTAAATTTTATTTTGCATTACCAATCTTTACAAGATCAAACTATCTTTCTCCACCCAACCCAGTCCACCAAACTAATATCTTTCCTTATATATCTGAAGTGTATTTTTTGACTCTTTAAAAAAATTTAACCTCATTTTATTTTGTGTAGTTTTGCTCTCTCATTTCTCGGTAATTTCTTTGGATCTGTAACCTTTTCAACATTGTAGACTTTCATCAACTGTATGCATGTACGTATTTTAAAATAGTAAAAACCCGAATATTAAAAGTTACTGCTCATAAATGATACTTGTATTTCTATAAACTTTCTTGCTCAGTTATCATACAATCAGTTTGGGCCTTACGGGCAGCATATAAATTCTTTTTCTTTTAGGGCTAAATTCTGCAGGATGATATTTTTCTAATCTTCAAACATTCTATTGCTTATGAGAAGAGGAGGGGTGCCTGTGGTGGGTTTGCAATACTTAACCTGGTGCCCTAGGAGCAGGATGCTAATAGTCTGGCACTGAGATTCCATTCTGTCTCACCGTCCTCAAATTCTGACTTCATGATTCAGCTTCAACATTGAGTACACATGGTGGAGTCGTATTAGAAATATTTTTTTAATTTAAAATGTTCCTCTTCTCTACTTATATGAAGATAGGTTAGACCACCATCACCTGGTCCACAGAAGGGGTGAGAATCATGTGTCCCATCCCCTTTACAAATACTCTTGAAACAATTCTGTCTCTCTTAAGAGTTTTGAGCTCCTGGGTCAATATCCAGTGGGTTTTTAGTTTTTGTTTCACTTCACTAATACAGTTGCTACTCCTCCTTTGGTTTTATTTTAAATTTTTCTTACATTTCTTCCTATTATTTTCTTCTTTCTCAATCCTTCTGTAAGTTTATTTGTATGCCAAAACACTCATACATTGCTGGAATTTTAAAGTTCTCTTTAATGACAATAGACATTCTCATTGCTGTGTTATCTGAAAGTGCACTATTCTAAGTTTCATGATTCATTTAGAACATATTATAAGGTAATCTCCTACTTTATTCAGTAACATAACATTATAGTAATGCTTTTAATTCCATTGTTACTTAGCAATTAGCAATGCTAAGGATAGATCTACTTCCATATTTGACTAATAAGGTATGTGGCATTTCTTATAATATTTTCATAGAAACTAGAATTTAAAGCTAAACACGTTAAAGTTAGAAATTTAAAAAGTAAATATTTTACATTAGATATATACATATTATACTAATAAGTAATTTTCAAAAGATAAGAATGACAATGGATATATTATCAACATTTTATTTAAAAAACATAGAAATAAATTCGTGACAATTCAATAAATGTCAGATATGAATTTATCAACTTTGGGAGTGGGATACTCTGGTTAGTAACATGAGTTTTGCAAATTGACCCTCCTGGGCTTGAAGGAAAGCTTAATCATTCATTCACTAGCTTTGTCATTTACTAGCACCCTGTCTCTGACTCAGTTTCTTTATCTATAAAACAGTGATAAGTTGAGTAACTGATTTTCTTCTTGATATTATTCATGTAGGTCTCTAATCATGGTGAGAGGCATAAATGATACATACAATACAGTCTTACTGGCATTAATTTATTATAATTAATATCAATTCACTGGTTGAATCTTTTGATTTTTGCAAGAACACCTGGAAAAATAGTCAAAGGAATTTACAGAGTAAAATGTGGAATTGAATTAGTCACAGAAAGAAAACTTGTTTTTCTTAACAATGTATACTAAAGAATAGTTGGTAAATAGGAATATCAGATGGCTAAAGAAAATGCAGGAAAAAAGGAAGGTTCAAGGAAGTTTAAAGGCAAAATAATTTAAATAGTTTATAATTTACCATCAAGTAGAACCTTCTCAAGTCATATTAGTCACATTTCATGGCCAAAATTAGAAACTGGGTGTGAATGACTTAGGGATGCAACTTTTCCAATTGTATGGCTCTTTAAGGTGGATGACGGAGTAAAATTTAACTTCATATTAAAAATATAAATGATAATAATTGCACTGGACCATTAGGCCCATGCAGAATCTTCAGTCAAATAAACTTTACTTGACTAAAGCACCTGCAAAGACTATGTAAAGAGGGAGGCTTTTTCTTTGTTTAAGTGACGCTTGCATTTATATGGAAAATTGAGCATTAAGGTTCTATCTATTCATGTTCCTTCACCTTTTGATTCATCTCTTATAAAAGTCAATACGTCACTATTCTGTGTGTGTCACTGGAGACTGATTGGAGTGCTGACTTTCAAGACAGGTTAGAGAGTCATTGCAGAAAGAAAAAAAGAAGAAAAAAGCCAACAGCCTTTACTGGAACAAATGGTGTTAAATGTCAAAGAATACAAAATTTTATATGTGATTTAAAGAGTGACATGCAAAATGTTTAAATATATTGCTGAGATATTAGGTTTTAAATCATGTAAAACTGACCTGAACTCATGGGACAGTCATTCAGAGTCTTTTTTGGAGCACTACTTCTACTCTAGTTTCCCCTGGAGGGAAAAAGAAAGGACAAATAGTCACTTATTATTGTGCGGAAGAGTTACATCTTTCCTAAAGCAAGTGGAAGATCCAAACACAAAATAGAAAGAAAAATCCCAAGTTTAAATGGGAGGCTTCCCACACTTACAATCAGTTCTAAATGAAAACATAGTTATATATCTATAGGTGTGTATCTAATTTTTTGTTTTTAATGGACATATAAGAAACTGGACTCATAAGAAACATCTCAAATATGTACGTCTGAAGGATTTAGAACACTCTAAGTAGCCTGCCTACTGCAGTTTATTAAACTTGATATTTATTCCTGGAAAAGGTGTATGATTTGGACCATCCCTGGACTTCAGCACGTTCCTTAGACTGGTTACACTGAGTAAGTAAACAGATTAGGAAATCAACTCAGAGTAGGAATGAGATGAGGAATGAGATGAGGCTAAAGTAAGATGTTAGGTGGAGTTGAGTTTATAAAAAAATTTAGAAGAGAATCAGAAATTTCAGAATAGAAGTTACTTATGTTAATAGTAAAAAGCAGACATTTCATTTAACAAAGTCAAAAACAAATACTTTCTTTACATGATTTATTAGCTTTGAAAAAACACACATTGAAACACTTCTTGCATGTTGTACATTTTTCTAGATGCTGATAAACACCACAGAATGAGACTTTCAAGCCCAGAATTTGCTATCAAGTAGAAAGTGCAGCTTAAACCAGATAATATCACCATCACATGGTAAGGAACAAGAGTATATAGATGTCTCAAAAGTACTCTATTAAATTCTCAGTTTTAGAATTAACTCCAGGGAAGACAATACCTTGAGTGAATCATAAAAATGTATAATGGCTGATATCTAGATCTTTCCAAGCACAATGAGATTGTACAAAGCCACAGATAGCTGCATATGTGTGGCTCCTTCAAAAATTACAGTTGATACAGCATTCGTTATAGAAAGCAACTAGGGGTTTAACTCCAGTGGTACTGTGCCTACTTTGGAGCAGAAGGGTCTGAGTTCCTTTTAGAAAACAGTTAACTGATGAAAGGATATGAGGCTACAAAATGCTAATATTTATGTCTTATTTGACTTAGCACCATGATGGAAATGTCCAGCAATTGTATAATCTAATGCATAGTCACTTGTCACATGTGGCTATCAAGCACTTGAAATGTGGTTAGTGAGGCTGAAGCCATGAAATTCTAAGTTTATTTTTAATTAATTTTAGTTTAAACTGTCATATGTAGCTAGTGGCTATTACATTAGGGAAAAAATTTATAAAAATTCCTGACATTATATGGGTAGCATACAAAAACACTTGGATATTATCTTGACAGCAGTTGAAATTCCTTGGTAATTTTAAAGTAAGGAAATGACTTGGCAGAATATGTTTAGATAGATATTGGTAACAGCATAAAGAATGGATTTGATGAGATAAGGCATCAGTCAGAGAAGCTAACAGAAAAATAATGGCAATCATAGATTGGTTTTAAGTGTGGGAGCCCTGGCCAGAAGTATGTATGAAAGAGATATTCCCAGGTAAGGGACTTTTGGAATTACACACATACCAAAAAAAAAAAAAAAAAACCCTGGAATAGTTAGAGAATAAAAGATAGCTTACAGGGCTATAAGTCCATGTAGGATTAAAATATGTTGTCTTAAGGAATCGGTGTGCTGGCCCTCATCATCTTCATACATGATTCATTTCTTAAATTGGCACTGCGTCAGTCACAGATCACCCTGTCCTTTCCCTGTCCCCTGCACAAATTCCTGCATAGATGTCCCTCCTTAGTTCTTTATCTGGTCTTTTGGATGTTTTCATTGGTTGTCATAGTTGAAATACAATGGTGGTTGTTTATGTCACTGATTATGGTTAGACTCCATGTGAGCATTATGTTGTTAAATATTGTATATTTTTAAAGTGTGCTATTCATTGCTTTCTGATTCTATCTGTAAAAAAACAAAGGAGCTTCCATTTGGGGTTGTCTTCTGAGACTCTTTCATGCTGTGAAGTCATGGTTAAGGATAGTGTCTCTCAGTCTACTTAAAGGCTGAATTGGACATTAACTCCGAGAGATCATTCGTGTTTTGCACTGTGACCATTAAGAACTGAGAAATCCAGGCACACCGGCACTTGCCCTTTCTTCCTACTCAGCATCTCTACCTTGTTTGGGTCAAAGCTGTATTTTATTTGAGTGGATGTCATCTTCCAATCCCATGGAGCATATTCTAGAAACTAACACAGAGGGAAGTAAGACAGACAAACTTCTAATGACAATTTTCAATTATTTTTACTGACACCTGGGATGTACTGATACTTAGAATCAGGTGATTCTGGAATTGTCCATTACATGACTACATTTATTTTTTGTTGTTTTTATTGAATCTTTAATGAAAAAATTCTGCTCCATAATCAGTTTATAGTGTTTATTTAGCTCCCTGCAGCCTCTCCTGCATCACCTGCCATCAACACAGGACAGGATGGTGCTTTGGACAGCAAAGGGTGTTTTCTGTCTTTCTATTTGGAATAAAGTATCAGGGGAGCAATGAAAGTGAGGGCTACTGTTGCTTCAAACTTGAGGCCCACATGAAAGCTTTGCAGCACATGGTTTCTCCAGAGCTCTCCAGTGCTCTCCCAAGTGCTCAGTAATTGAGACATGTGCAACTGGCAGCATATAATTCTCCATTTAATCAAGTTTAAGTTTCTCTGTCATATGACAGAAGAGTGTGACTGAAATGCAATCTCCTTTTCTCTGTTTTGAAAAGACTCATGGGATAGTCCAACAACTTTTTCAAACAGAAATTTTACACATGAGCAAATATATTCCTTTAAACAGAGGGATTGATATTGTCTTAATATCAAAATACTCCATTCACGTCTGTCTCTGTAACTAACAACTTAAAAATACTAAACTACTGAATGAACATTGAACACTGAATGCAATTTTGAGAACATAGCATAGTGGACAAGGTAGGATGTGGAGCCCTCCTGACTAGCTTCACAATTTAGACCTATCTTTTACAGTGTGCCTTTCAGCAGGTTAATTAACTATTCTGTGGCCTTTTATTAAATATTGATTCATATACATTGGCTTTCTTGAATGATGTCTAACACCTAGAATATTCTAGAAATAATACTGCTCTTTAAACTCGAAAAGTTGCAGGGTAATGCCAACTGAGTTTCTATACCTATGCAGATTTGAAACATAAGGGTATTTTTATTTGACTAATTGAAAAGATAACAGACATAGTGAAAAATGACCCAAAATAATATTTACTGAGTTGAAAACAAAGGAAAGGAATTTCATTCTTGCTTGAAGGCAAAGGAACCTTAGAGAATAAAAATAAGAAGTAATTAATTTTGTAAGATCACTGATGCATCATAGTTAAATCTGACTAACAAAATAGGAAGCACAAAATATTCCACTATACCAGTCAGTTACAGGTGGAAAACCCAGGCCTTGCCCCTCCAATGATGGACTCATGGTTGGTTTAGTTTTACTTTTCGTATTTCTCTTTCTGTCAGGAAACATTACGGTCTGATGATCTATGCAGGGGCGGTTCCCTGGGAATCTCCGTGGAAAGCATTTGGTGGCTCACTCCTGGTTTTAACTGATTGATGTTCTTTCATACTGTGGAAATCACTGGACACTCAGGCCTAAGCGATGCGCTGCTGGCTGTGTCACAGAGGCCACAGTGTGAAGGGGCCGCAGAGAGGCCCTTTGAGTCTTTGCCTTGCTCCGTTCTTCCCGGGGAGGAAAAGGGCTCACAGGTGAAGAAACAGAAAACATCTGGATGCTGCAGCTGCCTTTGCTCTTTACTCAGAGTTGGCAAATTTCAAATGTACTCAGAGATTAAAATGCTTGCTAGTCTCTCCTCTGTCACTTCTTGGCAGGTCCCAGTGGTATCGCCGCCAATGTATCTTTTTCACATTTCTACTCAGGAAATATCCACACACTGTACCACTTGAAAGGAGTTCTTTATCATGTTACATCTCAGAGGTGGACCGAAGAGGGAGGCTTGAAATTTGACTCCTCTGGTCAGTCTGAGAACAAGGAGCAGGATATTTCATCTGTGTGAACCTCAACTAGCTCATTTGTAAAATGGATTATAATTACAATCTCTGCTGCAGAGTAGCTGAAGAATAAGACTAGACAATGCAAATAGATGATGGGTACATAGTGAAGTCTCAATATGTCAATAGTCATAATGATAATTGTAGGAAGAGTAAGTTATAAACACAGTTATATAATAATTATTATATAATATATAATAATAAATGGTTTGATTTGGCTAAAGTTTTAAAATAGCCATTCATTAAAGGCACTACACAGAACTTGCTATTTTTTGATCTGCATTCCAGATAGACAATGAAATAGAATTAGTGGAAAATTAAATCACACCTTGTTAATTTTCCTAGTGACTTATGAAAAATTTCACAGTTCAACAAATTTAAATTTCATAGTGATCATGCATTGAATAAGCATCCATATGTCTTGTTAATCTTTATGTGACTTAATGTATAACAGAACTAGAAGTTTTATTCTCTTCCCAAAAGAACTCAGCCATGCAATTTGAAGAGTTGTTGACATGAGTGGCTGGGCTAATGAAGACCGAAGAAGTTGGTGACAGGACCATCTATATCTGCACTTTCACACATTGAAGACTTTCCCTTTCCATGGTGAACCAAACACAGATTCTTCGGAGTCTTCATCTGAGGCCAGCTCTGGAAAGGGATGGAAGTTGTAGTGGTACAGAGACAAGTGAGAATTATTTGTGCACATGTTAGTACCATGTGGTGATTACTTATTCTGAATAATAGAGGTCAAACTGAAGTCAAAACAGTGGGACAGGACAGTCAGTCTTACTTTAAGTATGTGGTGCTTGCAGAGCTCACCCAGAACACGCCTACTAACTTCAAGAAAATACAATACTTAGTATTTTTTTCCAAATCTAGTCCGTTCAGAAGCCATATTAGTTCTACTTTCTGAGATAGGCTGATGTTTGCATGTCTGTATCTGTCATTTTCTTTCTTTCTGTGCTCTCTGTCTCTCTCTCTTTCTCTCTCTCTTTCTCTCTCTCCCTCTCTCTCCTGTATCTCAAAAACCACATGCAAACTACACAGAGTAGTTTTTATTCGGTTTTGATTTAAACAGCAAGTTAAAATAGTGGAAGCACACTTTGCACATAATAAAGTAGTTGCATGAGAAAGTGTAAAACAAGCCTCTACAGTGGCTATCTACACCTAGGTTAATCACATGCAACCCCACATTAAGTTTTATAGATTTTGTGTCAGAACAAAAGCCTAATGTAGTCCACTGATATGATTCCTGGCTTATTTCTTCCTTTATTTCCTCCATATTTACTCTGAAAAGTATTTACATTTTAGTTTCATTTTTTTACTGATGATGGACTGAATTATTCAAGGAACATACCCTTTTGGGCTCATCAAAAGATTAACTTTTTAGGGTATATCATATATTTTCTTCTGGATGAAAGAAAATTTAGCAAATTCCTCACATAACCAAAGAATGACATTGAGTTATATTTCAACATTTACACGATTAATTTCATACTTTTTGGCAGTTTCATGACATTTTTGGGCCTGCCAATGTTGCTCTTGGAAGTTGCTGATGAGTGGCACACCACACTCTGTGCATTCAAAACAAACTTATTCATTCTTTCACTGACAACTTCAAAAGAGCACATTTTAGCTGAGCCACACACAGATCCTTTAGTTGAGTGTAGGTTTGGGGTGCTGCTAGAATTTGGCATAATAATTGGCATGATATTCAAAATTCTTCACCTTAATCATTCTACATATACAGGAATAGCTTTCTCTCTCTTTTTTTTCTAATTTCTTTCTCTACCCTTAAAACAAGGAGGGTACAGTAAGATCTTGACTATGAACACTCAGTTGGAAACTTCAATAGCCAAGAATGGACCTCACATTATGAACACTCATAAATACAAACAAATTGCAGATATAACTTGCTTGTCTGCCAGATGGTACAGTGTTTGTGATGCTGTGGGACTGAAGTACAGCGTGATATTCACCTTGACTTTTACCATTGTCTTCCTCCTCTCTTTTACCTCTTTGTTTCTGCTGCTATGTGACAAGTGTGTCTAGAGTGTGCTGTTTGCTTGTGGTTATGGAGAACCCCTTGGTCACCCTCCACTGGTCTATAACAGCCCTTCATTCCAGGGATTGTCTTAACTCTCAAGATCCTGTAAGCATCAGGTATTTGCTGTGCACCTGTAATCCCAAATTCTCAGATGATGAGATAGAAAGATTAGAAGGACAGAAACAGAAGATCAGCTTAGATAATTTTTTTCAGATGCTGTCTCTAAATAAAATGTTTAAAAAAGGGTTGGGATGTCATTCAGTTTTTCCGGGACTCCATCCCCAGCAGAAAAAGACAGAAAGAGACAGAAAGAATCTGAACCACTATCTGTGATTCTTGTGCCCTGGACTTTCCTGCCTTGCCCATGGCATTAACAGCATTATCTCTACTTCAGCTCTGAAAACACAGAAAAAGCAGCTTTCTGTCATCCTGAGATTATGTGATGGGTTCAGAGCCAGGAATAGCCACTTTGTACCCCAAACACGATCAACTTGCAATAGCCTGATTGGTCCTTTCCTCTGACTTTAATTCTCATTGATTTTTTTTCTCTTGCTTTTACAAATACCTGAAAGGACTTCAGGTTGTCTTAAGATAAGGAGCATGATCTGGACATGAAAGTTTCTCTTTTTCTTTCTTTTTTTTTTTTTTTTTAATCTTTGATCTGTTTTTTCTAAGCTGTAGCTGAATATCCTGATTTACAATTAAGTGGACTGGAGGACAATGTCATTACTTTCTGCAGTGCAAAGTTAACCTAGATGAAAATCACAGACCCCTGCCACATGGGGTTAACTGAGGAACAAGAGTGTCTTTTCTATCCTTGTGTATAGTCCACCACCTTGTGTCAGGTAAACTTTAGTATGCTACAAGTCTTAGGCTGAGATAGGTAGAAAGTGAAGAATAACCATTTTGCTAATTTATAGAGAGGAACTGGTAAGGAATATCCAATAATTTCCTTCCTGACTTTAATAGTTTAAATGACTAATATATTCTGATAATCATTCAAGTTATTGAGTATCTGGAGCTAGTTTTTTTTTTAAGTTTCAAAGCTCATAAAATCTCATTTAAACTGGTTTAAATGTAAAAATAAATATATATGATTATACAATGGGAAGGTTCAAGTGGGAGGTATAGCATTAAACCAATGAGGACAGAGAGCTCCTAGAAATATCCCTGAGAAACAATATTTGTTTCCCCATAATTTAAATAGTTTTCTCTCAGTGATTGGAAAATGATTATCAGAAGCTTGCTATATCTATACAATTATAGAAGGAATAAATCCTAAGGAAATTTCTGACATTTATTCTTTTTTTTTTTTTTTTTTTTTTTTTTAGGTTTTTTTGAGACAGGGTCTCGCTTTGTGGTTCAGGCTGGCCCTGAGCTCAGCCTCAAACTCACATCACA
>PVIR01042264.1:0-12731 GCA_004026965.1 Petromus typicus | reverse complement strand
TACTGGGTGTGGAGACTCACACCCAGCAGCAACCAGTACCACATACCACAGTGCCGGGCGTGGTGGCTCACGCCTGTAATCCCAGCACTCGGGAGGCAGAGGCAGGAGGATTGTGATGTGAGTTTGAGGCTGAGCTCAGGGCCAGCCTGAACCACAAAGCGAGACCCTATCTCCAAAAACCTAAAAAAAAAAAAAAAAATTAGAGCACAGATCTTTTCCTCATAAGCCTTTGGTATTTTCCAGAATTGGATGTGGCTAATAAAAATAAATAAATAAATGCAAAGTGGGCCATTGAGAGATTTCTTCCATTTGAAACAGAATCTAGTGACTCACATTAAATGAGTTCTGAGAATATGGGAATTAGAACAGAATGTGTGTTTGGTTCATTGTCTAACACTGTCAAGACCCCAATAGATAGCAAACTTCAGCCCCTTCCTTGCCACTTGCTACTCTTTGTCTGAAAATCATATTGATTTGAGTCCCTTCTAGGTTATTAGTTAGGAAGAACAACGTAAAATCAAAGAACATACTCCACTTTTATTTTTAAAAATGAGAATCTTTTGGGAGAGCGAGAGAGGAAAGAAGGGGAAAGGAGAGAGGAGAGAGAAATGGAGAGACAGAGATACTCATCTGCATTTTCTACCTCCCTCAATGCGCAGTCCTCCCAGTTGTTGTTGATTTTTTTTTCAGTTCATGTTTATAGGCATTTTAACTGTAGTGCAAATCTTAGTCTTGACTCTGCTGATATTGTTATTATTACATAATCTTTAGGGATTTTGTTTAGAGTTCCATCACTGTGACAGTATCTGAAGTAAGTCAGTGTATGAGGAGGGAAGCTTATTTTGATTCTCGGTTTCCAGAATCCTCTGTCACTTTAAAAATCCTCCTGCTTCAGCCTCCTGGAATTCTAGGATTACAGATATGGGCCCCCTGGCCAGCTGGTGATCTTCAGCAGATTATTTCATAGCATCCTCTGCCTTATTTAGATTTACCTGCCCTGCCAGGACAAAATTAATTACTATCTTATTTATGATCTGGAATCCCTGTGAAATCTCATCGTTTTGATAGTTATCTCTGTCCACCATGTGTCTTCCTCCTCCAATAGATTTTGAATACTTTGTGGACAGGGTACATATTTCTTTTATATTTCTAGTGCCTGGCATTTAAGCAGCTTTTCAAGAGAAACATAATAAAATGTAAAAATAGCTAATCAAGATCCAAGTTTTTGCTCTAAGTGTTGTACAGCATATTGCTTTTCCCTTCTGAATTTTTGTTTATGAAAAGAGAACCACATGAATAAAAGCTAGAGAGGTGGAAAATGCTTATGGAGGAAGGCTTTGTCTTTGGGCATAGAGGTGCTTCGTGCAAGTTAAGGTACATGATAAAGTGGGGCTAGTCTGTATGTGCTCAGAACAGCCTACATGTGTATGGCTTTCCTGAAGAAGGAACCTGGAGATAGCCACTCACATTTTTAGCAGTTTAGACATTGATATGGGGAGAGATAACCTTAAGCTAATTATTTAAGAGGTGATAGGGAAGAGAAGAGAGAGATCGAGTCTAGACCAGTGATAGCTGTGCTTTAGACTTTCCAATGATAGCAAACAGCCCAAGTGCCATAGGTTCACCACCAGTGGTCTAGGCAGACATCAACACCTTAGAAATCATTTTGATGGTGATCTTGGTCCTGAGATACAACTGTCTCATAGTATTCAGAGATATTGCAAAGTCTGATTTGTGATGATTAGCATTTTGTCATTTCTTGTGAATAAAGTGGCCCGCAAACATGATCTTGACAATCCACAGAATAAACAGGACAAAATACAAGCCAGTGACACCCACTGTGCATTGAAAAGATATCACTGTAGGTTCCACCGTGAGGTTATTGTTTGCTAAGAAAGAAGCAACTCAAATATGCACTTACATATGCACTAATGGGACCTGTAAGATGCTCTGGTTTTGAAAGGAGCTATACTAGTAGCCGTTTTGAGCAAAGCAAAAGTGTCTTGGATATTTCTTGCCACAAATCAAACTGCCATTCCTAGATTTTACTGGAAGGAATCATCAGGCACAATTGGAGAGCATCAGAGTATTGGGGGTAGCAGATGGCTTTTGGAGAAAAGCAATTGTTTTCTGTTCATTTCCAACCTAATAACCTGGAAAACTATAGGAAAACCCAGTAATGCAGGACATGAAAGGCTGATGTGTTGTTGAGTCTGATATCTTAACGGCTACTTCTCAGCCAGTTAAAGGAAATATAGGTGATAAAGCATGCAGAAATAAAAAAGTGAACAGCTTGTGAGTGGGTTGTATGTGAAAAGTGCTTAGGTCTTCCAATTAAGCAGAATAGTGTCTTGGAAACAAGATTACTGAGTGTGATTTTAGTGAAATTGGTTTTGATACCAGCAGATTGTTGAGATAGGGAGAGAAAGGAAGGTAGGGATAATTCCTTTTTCACACAGGAAGAACAAGACTTAACGTCAAAGCATTGTGAGGATAAGATTATATGTGGGCACTTATGTAGGAGAGCTGTACATGCCTTGGGGAATGACATGCGGGCTGAGCATGAGCCATTCATAGACTAATTTTTTTTAAACGCTAAAACACTGGTATTTGAGAAACTAGGTCAAGTGTATACAACTATTTTTCTGACTTGGATAGTACAGAAGAGGTTAGTGACATATTTTATTACTTTGTGGATGTGTTTGTGGCCAGGATTGGAGGAAGGCTTTGTCTTTGGGCATAGAGATGTCTGCCTCTACCATATACCAGTTCTCTACACTTTGGCTTCTTGGCCGTCATCACAAACTACAGTCCCCTAGACATACATTCTGTTTTTCTTCATATGATTCCTTCCCTCAGGGAGCATCAGGTTCCTTCCCAACCTCTGGTGCAGTTGATTGAGCACCACTATCAGGCAATAAGAGAAGGAACTTGAGCTGTTAATAGGGCTAAAGTGATTTTTGAAAAATCTCCGGAGAGATGATAAGTACGTCTTTTAACTCAATGCCCATCTAAAATGACCTCTCCATCATCCCAGTTATTGATTCTAGCAAGCAGGCAGCAGGCTCAGTGTGGTGTACGTGGGTAGAGAAGGGGAGCAATCTCGGAGGAGGGATATGCGTTGTGATCACTAAGGTGGACTCTGCAGAGCAAG
This sequence comes from Petromus typicus, assembly GCA_004026965.1. Taxonomy (NCBI): domain Eukaryota; kingdom Metazoa; phylum Chordata; class Mammalia; order Rodentia; family Petromuridae; genus Petromus; species Petromus typicus. Next base: position 9,577 of record PVIR01042264.1, on the reverse strand, counting down.
GGGGATTGAGTGAGATCATGTCTGGAAAGCACTCCAAGATCTCGGGAGCTATTAAAATGGGTTGTATAGTTAAGGATCTATTAGAGTAGAATTATGTACTGTAGAAATGTATGCCCTTCTTTTACAAATATTTGAAGAAACAAGCTGGAGAGGTAAAAGTGACATAAACAATTTAGTAGCTTGTCAGTACAAATTAATGTATTGTGTATTGAAGCAAATGAATTTCTTAAAACTGTCTCTTAAACTAAAAATGAAATTTTGTCTGTCTCTAGGGGGTAACAAAGATGTTTATAAGGAGCCAGGCAGGCAGCCTCCTTATAACTGTACCACCTGTCCCCTCAGTGCTGCAGCTGACTTGATGCCTTGCTCCCCTTTGAAAGTCTTTCCCCTACTGAATGGAGATGTTGGTCTTACATACTGTTGATTGTTAACATAACTATTTTTGTGAAACAGTCTGTTCAAACCTTTTGTCCTTTTAAATGTTTGGCTGTTTATTTAAAAAATAGTGAGTGAGTGAGATGGGCTTATAAGGATGATGTGAGGCACTGGCCCATTGGAGAACACATGGCTATCCTGTTCAAAGGGGGAAGTTGTCCTTTATATGCACAGGCAGACCTAGTGTTTTTGGATTGTTGGATTTTCCAGGGCAAAGGAGATATGGGTCAACCCAGTGAAAATAAACTCATCGTATTGGATCAGCCTAATATGGCCCAAGGGCTCAATTTGCTCCTTAAGGCAGATGCTAGATCGCCTTTGTCTGTGTACGGAAACATAAATATTCAGTGAGTAGCAATAAATAAATTTTTCCCTTATACATTTTTTTTTTTTTTAGTTTTTTGAGACAAGTTCTCACTTTGTAGTTCAGGCTTGTCCTGAACTCAGCCTCAAACTCAGCAATCCTCCTGCCTCTGCCTCCCAAGTGCTGGGATGACAGGCATGAGCCACCATAACCGGCACTATGGTATATGGTACTAACTGCTGTTGGGCATGAGTCACCATGCCTGCCATTGTTGTATGTGGTTACTGGGGATCAAACCAGGCCCTTGTGCTTGCAAGGCAGATGTCAGAACCACTGAACTAAATCCCTGGCCCTTCCCTATACATTTTTAAAGATATTATTATGACTAATAGTTTTGACTTCCTTCTTCTGCTTTATCTCCATAAAGAGGAATGCCACACATAGTACATCCCTCTCTTACACTGTTCATTCTCAAGGAAACTTTAATGGGGGGAGGAAGAAAAGGCAGAGAGCCTAGGAGAATTGCAAGCTGGCGATTTAGTTTTGATTAATAAAGAATTGCCAGTTGTGTGCAGTCCAGTGTTTTCTGTCTGATAGTTTCATGGCCATCTGGGATTTAACAGAGTGAGGATTTGTGCCAAGACCATTCCTGAGACAGGGAAGAAAGAACATCGATTTCCAAACAAACGTCAGATTCTCCTCTTGCCTCCCTGTGACTATTAGCTGGCTTTTAAAAAGAGAAACCCTTTAAATCTCTGTGTGCAGATTTCTTTTTAATTGCAACCAACTAGGAGTAAAAAGCATCTCTCTGTAAAATTATTATAATCATCTCTCTGTCTCTGCCTCATCCTCCCAACAGTCTGTTGTCAGAATGTAGCCCACCATTTAAAAACATTAGTACTCGGTTCATCTCTCTTTTTGATTCCCAGCATCCAGTAGTTAAATGATGGCTCTTAAGATCCCCCTAAGACTGGGTATAGTCTGTGCCCTTGCCCAGCCATTCCGTTACTTCCCACCCTCACCTCTTGTTGCTCTCTGGGTGCTTTCTCTGCTCAGCCACATGGACCTCCTGGCTGCTCTGTAAATGCTAGTAGGATTTCTCATAGTGGGTTTGATGTTCCATGTTGTCCATTCAGAAGATTCTTTCCCCACATTGGCCTGTAGCCACCTTTTACCTTGTATACTGAAGGTATTGCATTTCTGCCCCATCTGGTATTGTTTTCCATCTTTTGATTTTCTGTTAGGCAATCCTGTCTGCCTCTTTTTACCTCTGTCATTCCCTAGTCATGCTGTTTTACTTTTTTGAAAAAAATACTACTTGTTCCCAACTGTTACTGTGCATTTTACTTGTCTTTCCTTACTGTAAATTTCATGAATGAAAAGACTTTCTCTGCATTGTTTACTGCTACATTTACAGAGTTCAAAAGAGTACTTAAAAGCATAGTAGGTGCCTGATTAGTGTTTGTTGAGTATATTTTGATATTTCTCCTCCCCTTTGTGTTAAGGGTAGTGGAGCTCAAGGTGTTGGGCAGATAAATCTCTTGTGACTAAATCTTGGTGTTACCAACATTTCCATGAATGGAGTTTGTCTGTTTTCCAAGTTTTCTGCACTGATTCTATTTCCTATGCTTCCCTTGAGTATTTTGACTTCTCTCTAATGCATTGTCTTCTTGCTGGGAATATAGACTCTCACTGTGCTTTCCACTCCACATAGTCTCGCTCAGCAGCTAGAATGATCTGTCCAAATGGAGATTCTCTAGTCCTTTCACTCCCTAATTTATAGTCCTCCAGTGGTTTCTCATACCTTGTAACACAGAACTCAAATCCTTCACCCATCTCACAAAGTTCTACATGATCTGGCTGTGATATTGGCTTTTTTTGTTCCTCTAACAGCCTGCCGTCCTTCCTGTCTTAGTGTCTTCGATATTTTCTTGTGAGAGAATATTCCTCCTTCTATTTTTTTTTTTTTTGAGACAGGATCTCACTTTTGTAGTTCAGATTGGCCCTAAGCTTACTATGTAGCCTAGGCAAGCCTCAAACTCACAGTGATCCTCTTGCCTCTGCCTCCTGAGTGCTGGGATTACAGGCTTGAGCCACCATGCCTGGCTTTGTGGTATGTGGTACTGATGGACGTGAGTCACCACTTCTGGTACTGTGGTATGTGGTTACCAGGGTTGAACTTGGGACTTTGTGCTTGCAAAGCATATGCTGGAACCACTGAGCTAAATCCCTGGCTTCTTCTATTCTATTCTTCTTCTATTCTTCTATTCTTCTCTGGTTGACTTCCTTTTTATCTAGGTTTACATGTACTCCTCTTCATTTTTTTATATAGGTTAAGTTCCCTCTCCATTTTCTTTCATTTCCAGGATAGTAATTTGTGAAATTATCTGTTTAATGGCCAGCTCTCCATATAATAGGAGTTTAATAAATACTTGTGGAAATATAAATGAAAACAGTATGTGAATATCTTTTCCCTTGGGACCAGGGGAGCTTGTAGAATAGTAACTCACTAATTAATGATGTTTCTCTCCACAGAGATTGTTTTGCAGAAGATGATGGAGAGATGGTACCCAGAACAAGTAATGCAGCTGGTAAGGATGCCATAGGCCTTGTCTTGTTAAATTCCTGATCTCCTGATGATCATTCTTTCCTTAAATTTGGAGTCCTTTAAGATATAGTTATGATGTTTCTTTTTTGATTCTATGTCTAATTTATCTGTCTACTTATGATAATGGAGTATTGAGGTCTCCTATTATAATTGTATTAGTGTTCATTTGATTTTTCATGTCCATTAATATTTGTTTTATATAGTTGTGTGTGCTGGAATTTGGTGCATATATATTTATGGTTGTTACCTTCCCTCTTGTATTGTTCCCTTTATAAAGATATAATGACCTTCTTTGTCTCTCCTACTCTTGGCTTGAAATCCACTTTGTCTGTAAATAGAATAGTTATCTCTATTTTTTTCTGCATTTCTGTCCCATGTAGTAGTTTTTCATCTTTTGATTTTCAGTTAGTGATTTCTTTTTGAATTAAATGTGTTTCATGTATGTAGCATATTGTTGGATTTTGTTTTTGATCCATTCTTCCACTCTCTTTCTCTTAATTGGTGAATTGAGACCATTTACATTGATGGCTATAACTTTTATTTATTAACAACTCTTGTCATGTTATTCTCCTATTGTTGGTTCCTTTTCCCCTTTCTATTTAATTACCTTGTCTGGTGGATTCATTCTGTTGTAGTTCATCATAATGAGTAGTAGTATCTCTTTCTAGAATGTCTTTCCAAACTTTTTAGAATGTTACTTTGGTAATCTTGAATTTCTTCAGGTTTTCCTTGTCATGGAAGTATCTTATTTCTCCATCAGTTTTGAAAGATAGTTTTGTGGGGTATATCTATCTGGATTGGAGGTTGTTTTCTTATAGAGCTTCAAATACCCTATTCTAGGCTGTCCTTGCCTTGAAGGTTTTTGTCAAGGAAGGGTGCTGAAATTTTGATGGGTATATCTTGACAAGGCATTTATTCCTTTTCTCTAATAATGTTAGTATTCTGTTTGCGTTGAATTTCTGGTATTTTGATTATTATATTTCTTGGTGTAGATTTTCTTGATCATGGCTAATTGGAGTTCTATATGCCTCACTTATCTGTACGTATAATTCATTCTCCATGCTTGGGAAGTTTTCTGCCATTATGTTTGTGAACAGTTCCCCCCCCCTTCATTGGTGCTATCTCCTGTTTTTTCATTGATTCTCAACAGTCTTATGTTATTTTTCTTTGAATCATTTAACAGCTTTTTTTGTGGCCCCTTAGTATTTTTAAGAAGTTTTTTTCATGATCACTAACTGAAATCCTGTCTTCTATATCTGATACTCTGTTTTAATACTGGCTCATTCTGTATTGTATACTTTCAATGGAAATTTTAATCTCCTGGATATGTGTTTCAGCCTGTTTCATAGATTTTGTTTCTTTATTGTGTTGGGAATTCATAGTTTCCAACGTTTTCTTAAACTCTTCTATTTAAAATCTGCATCTGCTCAAGAATTACTATGTCTTTCATTATGGTTATTATCTATGTAATTAATTATCTGAGAAATTATCTCTGATTTGATTTTTTTTCTAGAGCTTCATTCATCTGCTTTGTTACTTCCACTATTACCCCTGAAGAGAGCCCAGGTAGATGGGTTTTGAATTGTTCCACCTCATTTCCCTCTGGACTTGCCTTTAGAAAGCTCAAGTCTTGGGTTGTGGTTAAGTGTCTTCTCATTTTGTATTTTTAAAAATTTTAATTCCTAGGTTGATGCTTGTAAATTGCTTATAGCTTAGCTTTATTATTAGTGTTGAGAACTTAGGAAATGACCACCTCTCAGAGAAGTATAGCTGGCTTTTGGGTTTTGAGTCTCTTGCATGATCCTACTTCTTCACTTTTTGGAGATGAAAAGTTGCTGCCTGTTTGGCCCTGTCCCTAACTTCTTTGGCACTGGCCTATGGTATTGTTAATGACATTTACTTAGGCAATCTCAGTCTTGGCATGCCAAGAAGAACAACTGACTAGAACAACTATGTTACCTTGACTAAAGTAGGACAATCAGCAGTAACAGTCACTTCCAACGCAGCCTAGAAAATGACAGATTGTAGTAACTGTTAATTTTCCACCTTTAACCATATGAACTAGATTTGTGGTTATAGAAGAAAAACTAAAATAAATCAGAAAGGTGTATACAGTAAATATACTCTCAATATGGCAATTTTAATTTCAAGGAAGAAAATTTTAAAAGGATTAAAGGAAAACCTAGAGAAGTAGAAGAAGAGAAAGAGATTAGAAGCAAAGGTGTAGAGATTATATGAACTGGATTAGAAAACTGGTAAAGAGGATAAGAGGTAAACAGAAAGGTAGGGAATAAAAACAAGAATGAAGGGGCCAGGGATTTAGCTCAGTGATTCTGGTACCTGCCTTGCAAGCACAAGGGCGGAGGTTCAATCCTGATAACCACATACAGTGCTGAGTGTGGAAACTCATGCCCAACAGCAATCAGAACCATATACCACAGTGCCAGGTGTGGTGGCTCACGCCTGAAATCCTAGCACTTGGGAGGCAGAGGCAGGAAGATTGCTGTGAGTTCAAGGCTGAGCTCAGGGCCAGCCTGAACTATAAAAGTGAGATCCTGTCTCAAAACAAAACAAAACAAAACAACCCAAAAAACACCCAAGAATGAAATGGAATAAGCACAATAGGAAAACTAAAAAAGTGTTTATATGCATATGAAAATGAAATCAAACCATCAAGAATAAAACCAAAGAACAAGGAGAAGAAAAAAAGTGCCCAATTTTGGGCAGATCTTTGCTGTCATTGTTACACTGAGTAGGCAGACAGAGCCCAGGTCAGTGCCTGTTAATCCTAGTAAGCCATCTATAGATTTATGGTGGCATCATGGACAATTCCAGCAAACCTGCACCTATAGTTCCACTGAAGTTCAGACTTTTTTCTGGCTGATTTGTGCAATCTACAGTACTCCATGTGGCTTCTGCAGGCTTGAACTCAGCTTTTGCCTTCTACCAACTTGAACTTGGCTCCACCTCACCCTGATAGTGGGAACCACCAGCGGGGGCCAACTTGAAGTTGCTCTGTGCTTTGAACTCAGTTGGTCCCTCTCCAAGTTGGTGACTAGCAAGTTGCACTCTGGTGGGGGATGTTTGAGCCCAAGTAAGTCACCAGCCTGTTGTATCCACTACTCCATTCCACTGGTGGATTTCTGGGCTCACCAGTAGTCACCATGCATCTGCACTTGTGAGCTGCTCCTCCCACACAGTGAGCCAGGGCTCAGGGATGAAGTGCCACTTGCAGTTTTCTGCTGCAATGAGGTCTCTGTCTTTGCTCTCCCTGTTGGCTTCAGTTCTTGCTTCAGACCCTAGCTGGGTCCTGGGGACTCACTTGCCTCCTTCTTCTCTTCCTCACATTGTTATATTCCAGTTTTGGAACCAAATCTTAGGGAGGCTATTCCTCTGCTGTTCTTCACTCTGTATCTTTCCAGAAGTTGGGGTTCTTTAAGGTCATCGTGGCAGTCTCCTCAAGCTTCTATGAATTTTCAAATTTGCAGTTACTAGTGTAGTATATAATTCCCAGTAGCAATTGTATAATAACTAGTGTGAAATTACATGGTACCTATAATTATATATGCTAGGAGTTGGCACATTACAGTAAATCATCACTAAAGCATGTAAACTTCACACTTTTTATGGCTTCATGATTGCAAGACTAAAGTCACTTATAAAATGGTTAAAGTAAATTCTGCCACTAAAATAAATTTCTATCTTAATATATGATTAAAGTTGTATAATAGTAATAACACCAAGTTTAGAAGTAAGATTAGATGAGGGCCAGGGATTTAGCTCAGTGGTTCCAGCACCTGTCTTGCAAGCGCAAGGACCCGGGTTCGATCCCTGTTGATCACATAACAATACTGGGTGTGGAGACTCACCCCAGCAGCAACCAGTACCACATACCACAGTGCCGGGTGTGGTGGCTCACGCCTGTAATCCCAGCACTCGGGAGGCAGAGGCAGGAGGATTGCTGTGATGTGAGTTGGAGGCTGAGCTCAGGGCCAGCCTGAACCACAAAGTGAGAACCTGTCTCAAAAAACCTTTAAAAAAAAAAAAAAAAAAAAGAAGTAAGATTAGATGAGAAAATCCCTTAGTACAAAGCCTACCATGAAATGAGCACTCAGCAATCTTATTTATTGTGATTATTAATGAATTAATAATAAAAGCCCAATCACTACTATAATAATGTTAGACTATTATGACATCAAAGTAGAAACAGCTCTCTTTTGGGGACCATGTTTCTCAAAAATTTGCTCTCCACTTGAGCATTTTAGTAATTCAATCAGTAATGTACCTTCTTCATAGCAGCCTTGCAGCATTTGTGGTCTATACACGCAGTGTAGAAAACAGATCATTATTTGAATAAGTTAAGACTTCTGTGTCACTTAGCATTGCAAACTGTATTTGATTAATTAAAAAACTGTAAAAGTTACTGTGCCCAACATCTTGACTATCAAAGTCCTGTACTTTGAGGATAAGGTCAAAGGACTAGGGCAAAATGAAAAGGATAGTGGATTAAAATATCTACTATAGACAGATACTTAGTGGGTATTTTAACTTATTATTCCATTTACTCCAAGTAAAAGCTTCCCAAGGAAGTAGTAGTTATTTTTATATAGATAATGAAGCTCAGAAAAATCAAAAGATTTACCTATTTTCACAGTTACCCAATAGTCAGGATATAAACCCCAGCTTCAAAGACCCTGTCCTTCTCATCACTAATATCAGGGTAATATATATATTTTTCTTTTTAAAATCACATTCTCTTCTACTGCTTTGCCTATTTAGTTTGACCTAAGTATGAAGAAAATCATTCTTCCTAAATGTTTTAAATTTTTTAAAAAAATCACATTTACTTAGAAACATCCAGTATATTAACAGAAAAGGTGCAGCATTATCCATATGCCTTATTATTATTTACAATCATGGTAGGGTACACAGCTAACAGAATAACTATTTTGTGCAAGTTGAATCAAAGATAATTAAAATGGAAAAAAATACCATTTCTTTACATACCTAAGTTTTGCTATGAGTTAATAAAACCTGCTTTAAATTTCCATGCCAGTTTAAAGTGCCATACAGTCTCAGGCAAGATTAACAGCTGTTGAGAATACTATTAAAGAGGGTCATCAAAAGACTCACTTGATACTCTTAATTTTACAAAAAATAAGACTACACAGTTCTGTTTTAAAATAAAGTATATAATCTTACATCTCAGGATATTTTTCTTTAAAATTAGTGTAATAGAGGTCAAATACTTTGAGGTAAGAAAAACTATACTGAATCACATATTGTTCGTTATTTTTTTAAAAGTTTTTTCTTCACTAGTTTCTTTCTAATCCTTTTTCTTATTTCTTAGTCTTCTCTCTAGTCTTAACAAAATGTCCCCCTGTATCCTACTTTCCTTTGTCTCAAAATATAGCAGTGGCCTTTCTGATATTTTCTTTCATGTTAAAACTTTTACTTTTTAAAGGCTATCTATAGTATTATCTGCAGCAGTTTTGTTTGTTTGTTTTGAGACAGGGTCTTGCTTTTGTAGTTCAGACTGGCCATGAGCAGAGCCTTAAACACAGCAATCCTCCTGCTTCTGCCTCCCGAGTGCTGGCATTGCAGGCATGAGCCACCACACCTAGCATTGTGGTATGTGGTTACTGGAGATCATACTCAGGATCTTGCAAGGCAGACACTGGAACCACTGAGCTAAATCCCCGGCCCCAGGAGTTATTTTTTTTATTTCTCTCATTCACTATGGCATCACCAATGGATAAGCTATGACAGTCCTCCTGTGATTGGGGTTGGTGGGATAGTTTCAGAGAAAATAACAAGAGGAAAAAAAAAAAACTGAAGGAGATCACTTTGGCACATGGAATTATTGATGATTCTCTGTCTCTCTGTGTTTTCTTTTGAAAGGAAAGTAGAAGTTTTATTTCTCACTCATAATAGTCTTTGTTCACTTTTACTCTGTCTCCAAATTTTCCTTTCTTTTTAATACACATGAATTTTCATCTAAGCATTTAAAATAATTCTATGAAGTTGACTGAAGTACCTGGGCACTTTCTCTGTGCCCTCCTGTGCAAGGAGGCCTTCTGTAATGTGGCATAACACCGGAAAAAATAAACTTGGAAGGAAGAAAGATGTTTTTGGCTCACAGTTTCAGAGATTTCAGTCCATGGTTACCTGGTCTTATTCTTTTTTTTTAAGGTTTTTTTGAGACAGGGTCTCACTTTGTGGTTCAGGCC
>PVIR01042263.1:0-12317 GCA_004026965.1 Petromus typicus | reverse complement strand
GGTTCAGGCTGGCCCTGAGCTCAGCCTCAAACTCACATCACAATCCTCCTGCCTCTGCCTCCCGAGTGCTGGGATTACAGGCGTGAGCCACCACGCCCGGCACTGTGGTATGTGGTACTGGTTGCTGCTGGGTGTGGGTCTCCACACCCAGTATTGTTATGTGGTTACCGGGGAACTGAACCCGGGTCCTTGCGCTTGCAAGACAGGCGCCAGAACCACTGAGCTAACTCCCTGGCCCGCAAATGACACATTTTAACATCAAATATTGTTATGAGAATAAAATCAGATTTTAAAATCCTTTGTAAGGTGGACCACATTTAGAAATAAGTTTTAGTCAGATGTCCTCAGTTCAAGTTAAACTATTGTTAGTGAACCAAGAAAGACTAGAAATTTTAAGGTATCATTTTCATAAATAAATTTTCTGAGATAGGTAGATTTCATTTTACATTTCTGAAAGAAATGGTCATTTCTAGAAGTGCCTGGGTACAGTTCAGGGAAAAAGTGAAGTTGGAAATAGTGGAAAATCATGCTGGTAATAAGTTTTTATCTCAAAATGAACAGATGGATTCATTTATTTTTGATTGATACATAATACCTGTACATAATTAAAACATACAAAGTGATGTTTTGATTTATGAAGGCACTGGGCCACAGTCAGTTCAGGAAAAATAGCATATATGCCACACTAAATTTTGTCATTTATTTATGTTACAGGTAGTAGAATGACAGACTTTTTCAAGTCTCATTTCTGCCTCGTTTTCTTCAAAGGTTTCCAGTTCTCTTCTCATTAGGACATCTTATGGGACTGCAACTCCTGGATCCTCTAGCTTCCCTGAGAGGTTTTAGGTGACAGTTGTGGTCAGAAAATTGTACATGAAAGTGCTATGGTCACTAAGAGCTCATACATGTAATCACACTTCCTGAGTAAAACTGTAGTGTGGGCAGGAGAAGGTCATTGCATGCTAGTTGTGTGAGGAACAATGACTTGGAACTGTCCTCTTAAGTGCAGTAAATTGACAGGATTGCCTCTTGGCAACCTCTGGAAAACGCTGAAGGAAAGTTCAACTCCTCGATGGTTAAGAACTATTAGAGTCTGAACACTTAGATTGTTGTGACTGCATTTGAGCTTAATGTCAGATGATGTTTAGAATTACTGGGCTGATGATATTATTGTCTGCCTTTGATGAACTTATGTACTACCTTGAAAAAAATATCTAAGAATCAACCACTCATCATTAACTCTTTGAGGTAATGACAGTAGTCTTGAGTGTGGGGAAACATGATCACAGAATCAAGAAATATCTCTACATTTGATTTATTTCATGTTGAGTGTTTGACAGGATTGTAAAATTCTTCTTTGCCACACACAGAGCAGATAACTCCAAAATCAAGAAAATTTATGAGGGATAGAAACGAAATTAGCAGATTATCAAATCCGGTGTCATTCCTTTATATTTATTTCCTCTGGATCCGAGTATGCTAAAACCCAGAGCCACCACTTTTCATTAAGGATCTACAACACTCCATGGACCTGAGGCCAATTTTGGTAATTCTGGCTATTATATTTCTAAATGTTCTGTGGATTATTCCAGATCATGAAGAGAGGAGGATACAACCTTACTAATGAGGCAATATTTATAGTTTTATTTTTAATACAAGAGGCTAATTATCCAGAGAGTAGATACAGCTCTGATCTACTAAAGTGCAAGCCTATATTTAGTGGTGCCAAATGACATGGAAGAAAAAGTTGTTTGGGGTTGCAATCAAACCCCATTTAAATATTTTAAAAGTTTAAATACCTTCATCCCTTATTACCTATATTTATACTTGGCCTCTCCTTTTAAATTATGCACAACTATGAAAACAGCCTTTCCTGGAACCTCATACTTGATTATATTCACAGCTTATGCATTTAAGATATTGGTTACTAGATAATTTATATTCTTTCACTTCTTGTTGAATTTACATAAAATATTTGTCTTTGCCTGGCTGACACCTTAAATGAGAAGTGAAGAATGTTGGACTGATTATTGAGCTTCTTTACTTTTCTAATACCCTATTTATACACAGAATTAGAGAAACTGAGTGAACTGGATATATCTCAAGACATGTTCACAAGACCGCAAAATAGAAGTTTGGGAAGTGGGGAACTGGATCCCCATGAGCAAACAGCTCTAAAATGTTTGTCTTCAGTCCTTAAGCAACAAATAGTTCCAAGTAAAAGAACCCAAGAATTAAAGAACTGACCATGGATAAATAATTAAGAGGATCTGAAGTTCTTCTTTGACACAGACAGATCAAATAACACACATCTCTGATTGACTCTTCTCTTCATTCTATTGAAGAGAAATACTATGAAATAAGAGGGGGAGTAGTGTCTGAGCACCTGACGTACTGCAGGACTGCACTCATTCCTTTACCCTCATCACCTTTTTTAATAGGCATAATTAGATCTTGTGATGCAGACATTATCCCACTTCATAAGTTAAAGGAAACACACAGAGGTTGTACACAAAAATCACACCAACAGCTGTTTAGACGCCAACTCCAAGCCTCAAGTAGGTTGACTACAAGTCAGTGTAGGTCCTGGGAAGAAGGCTGGATACCAGGTGTGACTGCCTAGAGATTCCCACCATTTTATAATCAGTTTTACCACCTACAATCATTCATCATTTGTTTCCCATTCATTTTCTGTACCAGCACCAGGTCTTTTCAAAAAAAGGATATAGTTTTTTAAATCACTGTTTTTCTTTCTCCTGCCACTAAGGAAATCTGAAATTCCCCTGAGATTTTCCTAACACATATATTTTCCTTGATATCACTAAAGAAAGCTGAAATGTCAGTAAAGGGTTGAATAAATGTTGTAGCTTCCTGATCACATAAAGGTGCAAATCACAGAAGGGAGCAAAGGTCTGGTTGCAGATTCTGCTGGTTTCTCTGACTGACTTAGCCCAAAGTTGTTCTTTAAAATTTCGATTAGTCCACGTATAAAACAGAAACAGGAATGTATACAACTCAGACCTCTCAATGTTTTGAAGTTAAAAATTTAAGACACAGGCAGAGTATTTTTCTAGAAAAAAAATCATTAACTGTTAATTCCCTCCTGTAATCTGTGAGATGATAAAAGAAAAATGTGTGCCAAGGACACTGTCAGTATTGTTGTATGCCTGTGCCAAACACTTTGTCTGAATACTCTTGCTGTCATCTCTTTGTTTTCTATTTTATAGTTTAATTTCTATGTTCATTGCATGAAACGTACCTTTTTTTTTTTTTTGAGTTGTTTCTATTTAGAGTGTTAATTGAAGTAGGTGTACAAAATTAGGGCTGTGGTGAAAACAAGTGGTATTCTTAGATCTATAACAAGTAATTTACATACTTCGCTTGTTAATTAAATTTTCATTTTTGCATGTCATTCCTAACTGATCAGCTTTTGCTAGGTTGATAACTTTATTGTTAATGACTATATTTTTATCCTGCTTTATTTTCTACATTACAGATAGTTCTCTTTCAATTAATCATATATTTAAATTTTGTTTTTAACTCTTATTTCAATAGGCCCATTTAACAATTCACAGCTACATATAAAATAGTCTGAATTTGGTACTTACACCCTTTATGCATTGTGCTGATGAGGAATAAATGAGTAAATACCTACAGCTCATTGTCTTGAAAGCATTGTGTAGAGAAGTGTGTCAAATGGAGAAATGAAAAACAAGTTGGTACATTTCTCATATCCAAGGTTTTGCTTTGCCTCCTCAAAATTCATGACTATCATCTACCCCATTCAAATTATATTAAATGCAGAATGATTCAAATAGTGCCAGCTGTCAATTTAAATTTCAAATAGGAACCTCCTCATCTGCTGACTCTTCACTCACTTCTCTGCCTTTCCCATCTTTCCTCCCCCCTCCTTTTTCCAATTTATTTTAAAGCTACTTGATAGGTATTCCTCACAGGAGCACCAGCTCTAAGTGAGTGGTGCTTTTGAGTCAAAAACTACTCCCACATTTTTCCCTAAGCAACAGTAACATCATCTAGTTGCTTGCCAATGATCACACACAAAACTCAGATAAAATGGGTTCCTATTAAATTGGCTGCCTCATTCTCTAATTGAATAGCTCAAAAGGGAGAAATGTCTTTTCTATTATTTTTCCAGCTGAAGGTAAAGAATATAAGCATAACTGGAATTTGAAATATATGTATATATATACACACACATATACACACACACACATATATATATACATATACATATACACACACACACACACATATATATATATACATATACATATACACATACACACACACATACACACACACACACACACACACACACACACACACACATATATATATATATATATATGGAGTGCTGAAAGTGGACTAAGCACAAAGGTATTGGAGCCCTTTTTACTCTCTCTGGGTGTGCTTCGTCTAAGTAATGTGTTCTGTTGTTACCTAGAGGTGAACAAAATGAGTCATTAGTGTGTGATTCAGAGTAGCCCTGCTGCCAATTCTGTTTCCTGCTAGGATGTGTGGTCTTTTTTGGAGGTTCTAGCAGGGAAGGCATCTGTCCTTGACTGGGGAAACATCTTCCCCTAGAGGAAAAAGAAGGTCATCCTCTCTGCTGAGCAGGCAGCTCTGGGAAGGACACAGGCAGTGGTGAGGGAGGAAGGGGACACCTGCCTCACCCCCCAGATCAGGTGAGTCAACCCTGAAGGTAAATGGGGTGCTGATGTTCCAGCCAGATCATCTCACATCCCCCTCCCAGGATCTTAAGAGCAGTATGTTTGGAGTGAACCTAAGAAGAGATTGAGTTTGGTTATGTTGCCATCAGTAGAACTTGAAATTGGACTTCAGGGGAAAGAGACCATCCAAACCTTAAACGAACTCAAACTTTGTTTCCCCACTTCCCTCCAGCATTTATTCTTCTGTATAAATTTTAAAACTCTTAAGTATACCTTAGAGAAAAGTGAACATGGCACCTGTCCACTGAAATGAATTTCCCCCAGATGAGCACAATCATATGGTGAAACAGAACAAGAACAAGGACCTCCCTGTGACCTCAGTAGTCTTCTAGTGCCTACCCACACTCTTTCATCATGGATACTCCCTGGAGAGGACCCATCCTCCCCAGACAGCATCATGTTTTAGAAGTGTTTGTTATGATCTTTATGTCAGTGAAATTATGAGCATCCTTTAGTGTCCAAGAGCCCATGTTCTCACTATGAACAAGGAAAAGGAGAATAAAAATGCGTACTTTCTTCTATTACATAATAGAAGATGGGAACACTAGTTATAATTTCCTTCTTAATATAATTTTTATGTTGCATTCTTACCACTTATTTTAAATTAATATTAAACATACATATAAAAAGTATACATATTTGGGGGTATCATGAAATTTTGATAATGAATGCACTGTATAATGTTGAAATTAGCATAAGTGTCTCTATATCTTCCAACATTTTTCATTTCTTATAACTGATGTTCTGGCTCATGTCTAGATGTCTCTTCAAAGCCTCATGCAGCTGTTAGTAAGGCTTTTTTACAGGTGGCTGAATCTAGATGTGATTCAGGGTGGAATGCTAGGCTCAAGGGCCGTAGTACTGAGTGCGAGTGCTCCCCACCCTAAGTAGTCTGGATGAAGTCAAAAAGGCAGAAAGACTCTGTTATGACCTCTTGTTGCTTTTGCTACTGCGTGAGCACCATGAACTGTTTCTTTTTTGTGACACCCCTCTGCTCTGAGCCAGAAGATTATGGACATAATCCTTTACAAACTCTGAGATAAATAACCCTTTTGACTTTAAGTCTGAGTGTAGGGTTTGTGGTTTTATACATATTTTAGTATTGTTTTTTCTTATACTGTTATGAAAATGACATAGGTATTTTGACAGAGATTTCCTTGAGTCTGTACATTCTTCTAGAAATATGGACATTTCAATTTACAAATGTGACAGCATATAATTCTTCCAATCTACAAACATATGATATGAGATATTTTGCTTTTTTTGCATCCTTTTCTATTTCATTAATGTTTTATAGTTTCTATTACTCACTATTTTAGTGAAATTTCTTTCTATGTGTACTAATAAAAACTGCACAATGGCACTTTTCCTCCTCACAGTTTGAATTTTAATGTCCCATTTTTCATCTGCCTTAACAAACTAATATACTTGACATTATTGTAATTGTTTTGCTTTTCAGTCTTTGTACTAAAAATACTGAGTAGTTTGCATGTATATGATATTATCATATACTGAATTTGGCTATATGATTAATTTAATAATGAACTATGTACTGTATAATGTATATTGTTTTTTCCTTCTTATTAATATATTTTTCCATTTCAAGAATTCCCTGTAGCATTTCTTGGGGTCAGGTCTGGTGGGGGATATATTTTCTCAGCTTTTGTACGGCCAGAGATGTCTTTACTTCACTTCAACAGGACAAATTTCCCAAGTACATTCTCAGTCGACTTTTCCTTCTGTCACTGCCATGACAATTTCATACCATTCTTCCAGCTTGTAAGCAAACTGGGCACCTTGTGATCGTTTCTCTTGTCTGGCTGCCTTTAGAACTTTCTCTGTTTTTAACCTTTGAGTGCTTCATTGATTATTCACTAATTATTTTTCTGTTCAATCTATTCTGTTATTGATCTTTCTCCTGCTTTAAATTTCTTTCAGCATATGTTTTAATTTAAGTATTTCTGATTGAATTTTTTTAAAAAAATGCTTCAAATTCTGTAGGTTCCTTTGTTAGAATATTAAATCACTGTATTGTGCTTTTTCAAGTTCATTTGAGTCATTTGAAACAGAGTTTCAAAAATTACATCCAGTAGTCCACACATACTACTGGTTATATAGTTGTTTCTTGTGTCTTATTTTGACCATCAGGTGGGGGTCATAGTTCCCTGAAAGTTATTGATACCAATTGGTGTGCAACAGTGTCTGGTTGGACCAGGGATTTAGCTTAAGTGGTTGTGAGCCTACCTTGGAAACACAAGGACCTGAGTTCAATCCCTGGTTTAAGAATTTTACTGTAGTTTACATTTTGGCTAAGTTTGTTGTTATCTTTCCAGAAACAAGATGCTTACTTTCCAGTAAGCAAGTTGCTTATTTTCTTGAAGCTGTAGTCACTTCTATTTTATCACTAGATGATACCTTACATCCAGGTGTTGTGTCTGCTGTAGGTGTGT
Organism: Petromus typicus; assembly: GCA_004026965.1. Taxonomy (NCBI): domain Eukaryota; kingdom Metazoa; phylum Chordata; class Mammalia; order Rodentia; family Petromuridae; genus Petromus; species Petromus typicus. The sequence continues at coordinate 5,116 of PVIR01042263.1, read as the reverse complement.
CGTCACTATTTCAGCACTAGGGGGTGATCCAAGTTCAGGTTTGTACCAAATCTGCAGCTGTGTACTCTTCTACATTAACTGGGAGTAGCTAAGAAAGAAAACTGTCTTTCTGACACCCATTTCGGGTCAGATACCCTGTGCATAGCCATAAGTCTATGGGTACTATGAAATCCCACCTAGCTCTGAGCAGTATTCCTGTCTTCCCAGCAGCCATCAGTACTGCAATAGTGTTTCTCACCTAAGCTGGCTACCCACCCCCAAGGTCAGCATACTACTTGAACAGAGGGCCTAAACTGCTATAGGCTTCATTCTACTGAGATAAACTTGTAGCACATGGTGGTTACAACCATCCCAAGTGAAGATGTCCAGAATAGAAGTCCATTAGAGAGAGGTTATTTGTCTGCCTTAGCAGACTAGGTTGTTCCTGAAACTATATTTTTTGTTTTTGTTTTTGTTTGTTTGTTTGTTTGGGGTTTTTTTGTTTTTGTTTGTTTGTTTTTTGTTTGTTTGTTTTTGAGACAGAGTCTCGCTTTGTAGTTCAGGCTGGTCCTGAGCTCAGCCTCAAACTCACATCACAGCAATCCTCCTGCCTCTGCCTCCTGAGTGCTGGGATTACAGGCATGAGCCACCATGCCCGGCACTGTGGTATGTGGTACTGGTTGCTGCTGGGGTGAGTCTCCATGCCCAGTATTGTATGTGGTTACCGGGGATCAAACCCGGGCGCTTGCGCTTGCAAGACAGGCGCCGGAACCACTGAGCTATATCCCCAGCCCCCTGAAACTGTATTTTAAGGCCCTACCCTGGGGATCAAGACTGTTAGGATTCCTCCAGTGTTATGTTTCATGCAAGTCCCAAGGTAAACTACTATACTTTTACCCTTTGCTACTCCCAATGAGTAGAGACTTCCTCCCTGTTATTCTGTCATAGGTTGGGCTATTACTGCTAAGGGCACTGTATTAGCAACCAAGTTTGGTATGTTTGTTTCTACCTTAGACTCACAACCCCAAGAAGCTACAGAGTCTCAGATGAAGACCCAACTCATGCTACAGTAGGTGGTGATGCTGACCAAAACACAAGTCTGTTCTACTAGGATGCACATTTCCATTTTGTTTCAGTGCAGGTGGAGAAGATTGCTTATGCACAGTGGACTGACACTAGCTGTTCTGCCCAAGGCTGGAGTGGTGGTTGGAGGGGAAACAGTACACAGTCCATTGCTTGCCAAGGCTGATTCTGAGCTGAGTTGCTACCAGTCTCACTGCCACAGCAACCTTGACTGTCTCAGGTACATACCTGAAGGCTGGAAAAGATGTAAGAAATGAATTGAATCTGTCCTAGTGGAAGGCAAGTTTGTACCTAGTGCCAGATCAGGTCTAAGTCTACATGCATGAGCTATGCACTAACATACACGGGGGCACTTGGCTTTTGACTGTTGTGAGGTTTTAAGACCAAGTCCTAGGTTAGCTTTTGTGCCCTGCTCTCTAGAAGGTAGAGTCTTGCCTTTCCCCTAGTAGCCACCCAAGGTTTGAGGAGAGAGGTGGTACAGGCAAAGTGATTAAGTGGTTTATTCCACTGATGCACGGCTAATATTCTAGGTGAAGTGTTCATGGGATTCTGGTTGGCCCTGGGTTTTACCACGGGGCCCAGTACTGTGTTACTGGCCCAAAGTCTGGAATTAATTCATTCTCCCCCACCAAAATAGGAACAGTCAAGCTGCTTCAAGTCGAAAGAGTATGGTAAGGGGTATGTTTTTGCTGCATCTTTCACTTTGTTTTAGTCCTTATTTTACTGAAACCAGGCACCATATTCTTTTATTTAGCTTCCTCAATTCTTGTGAAGTTTGGCACACAAATAGCTATTGAATTTGATGTGTCTGTGAGGAGACAAGCATTGGGGGCTCCTTTTCAGCTGTGATCTAGCTCTGCTTCCCCCTCTCTAATAAACTCTTTCTTTATTTGGAGACAATTTTAGATTTATAGAAAAGTTGTAAAAATAAAACAGAAAATTTCTGCATATCACTCACTTTTTTCCTGATGTTAGCATAACCATAATACATTTTGAAAACTATGCAATCAACATCTATCTGCTACTTTAAGTTTCAGACTTCATTTATCTTACTCAGTTTTCCCACCAGTATCTCTAGCCACCCACCTGAATGCCACTTCCTCATCATGTCTCTTTAGCCTCCACTGGCTGATAACGCTTTTTCAGTCTTGTCTTAATTTTTAAGACATTCAGAGGTGGAGGAATGTCGATCAAATATTTTGTAAACTGTCCATTCATTTTGGCTTGTTTGGTGATATTTTTATAAGCCTGAGCTATACATTTTAGAAGGAATCTCAAAAGCAAAGTTTCTTCTCTTTACAGAGTACAAGGCCATGCATGGTACCAATATGAATTTTATTGATGATGTCAGGCATGACCTTTGGGTTAAGGTACTTCGTATTTATCCAGTTTCTGCACTGTATTAATATTGTCATCCTCTATTCACAGCATATTTCTTGGAAGTGAGTCACTCAGTCCAGGCTCCATTCCAGGACTACCAGGGAATTTGTACTGGAGAAAACCTCTTGGTACTAGAGAGAGCAGTATGGATTTATACTGCTTTTTGGAATGCTTTTTTTTTTCTTTATAAGGATGACTTGTCTATTTTTCCCAGTTTTTATTTATTCAATAATTTCTTAATAGATATATGACTTCTTATCTATGTATCTATACTTTAAATTATAAACTAATTTATATGTTACCTATGTTATTTCTGTAGTTTTCCAGGCTTGATCTTTGAGAGCTCTTTTAAGTGGTGTCCTGCTTTCCTCTCTATATTAATATTTACTTATTGGCTGATTTTTAAATTTATGATGGAAATATCCTCTAACATTACCTGAGAATGTTTATAGTCACTTAAAAATAGAATTGAAGCTCACAATAGTTCAGTAACTTGCTCAAGATCACAAGGCAGCAATTGGTAACACTAATTTGAAACTCAAAAACTGATATCTACCTCTCTAGGTTCTTAGCAATATAGTACTGAACTTTGATGACAATCAGGGCTGAGCAGAATGCAGGACTCTAGTAAAGATATCCCAAGTACCAAAGCTTAGAGAGCAAATTCAGAAGGAGCTTTTTGGCCTTAATAAAAAGATGAAGACTGTTGGAGGTGAAGACTGGCCCATAGTTAAACATCAAAACAGGTATTACTTTTAGCTGTCAAGAGTATTCCTCTTGAAGTTATATGGCTTAAATTGCTGGATAATAAATATTCCTAAATGAATCTACAACCTGTACTTAAAAACCTGTTATTTGTAAAAGCCAACACAAAAATCCCTAATTCCACGGGGGAAATGCTCATATCATGGTGTTTATATAGAATGTCTGCAATGAGATATCTGCACATATAGAACTGTGCAATTTGATTTTCTCATAGAAGAAAAACATCAAATTAGGAAAATTATACATTGTCATGCCATAGCAGTTCACTCAAATTCTGGATAGATATTTCCTTATTAAAGAGAAGAAAGTTCTATCCTTTAACACTTGTGTTTTATTTTTATTAAGTTATATGCACTGAGACAAGTTGTAACAAACACACTTAAATAAAATTTTCAAACCATGAGAGGAAAATAAAGGATAGAAACTGAATGAATGGTGTACAAAAATATGCCAACCATCTCTCAGCAGAAATAAAGTAGTAATTACTACTACACAATTCTAGATTGTTAATAGTGATACATGTCTTAACCAATGAATTTGGAGATTGGACTATCACCCTCTGACATATTAATCCTTTCCAATATTCTGATGCCAAACAACAGTTAATGAAACAAATACAAAGGTAATTAAGAGCCAAAAGTTTATTTAGGGTTGAAAATATAAATATATCTTACTAACACACTAATTAATATGTAGGTCTCATTCTAAAATACACTCATCTTATTTCTCATACACTGTCATGGAATTACTGAAAATGGAAGACAGTAGCTGACACTATAATCTTTTGTTGAGAAATTGATTACTAGAATAAAAAAAATAGATTATCTTACTGTTGAGAATGATATATTCTGTTCATTAATTGGGTAGAGAACTTTTCCAAAACATTTTGACAATAATTCAAAAGGCTGCATTTTCTCTTTATACTGTCACTCCATAAATGTCTCTGTTCACACCCTTCCCTTGTCATCTTAGCAGAAAATTATTTTTGGTCAAAGGGAATGCAAACGAGAACTTTTCTCTGAATCTCCAAGTTCTATGTGTTAGAATGACTGTGAGATTTTTGTTTCCTCTTTCAGGAAAGCTAGATGTTAATTGTTCCGCTTCAATTCTGGGTGATTAAAACAATGAGTACTTTGAGCATTATACTTTGCTCCTGATATATAATTTTGTGAAATCACAGCAACTAGGAAAAATGTCAACAACAAAAAAGAGCCTTATCAGCCATCGACAAACTAGACTAAACCCTATGTAAAAGCTTTAACCTTAGAAAGATCCAAAAACAGAGTATTATACAAAATGGTTGTGACTATGAGATAAAATGTAAAGTTCAAAGGTAAAATGCAGCAATTATTTTAGTTCACTGAGAGGATTTATAAATGGTCAAATGATTTTGAGGCATGCTGTCTTAGTCACTTTTCTTGTTGCAGAGCACAACACCCAACATCCACGAACTGAAGAGTGGGTTTATTTTAGCTCATGGCATTTAGAGGATTCCATCCATAGTCTGTTGTCTCCAAAGACAGAAAGGGCAAAATGGTATATTCTTGTGGAGGCAAGCTGTGTCATGGTAGCCAAGGTGCAGAGTGAAGGAAGGAGACAAAGATGGAAAGATGCCTTCTAAGTCACACCCCTGGTGACCCACCTCTTTCTACTAGGCTCTACCTCCTAGCAGCATATTTACCTTTGAACTTGCAGGTCAGGGAATTAATTCATTGATAAGTACAGCACCCTCAAGATGAGGTCACCTTCTGACAGCCCTACCTGTGAGTGCTTATAGGTTATAAGAGACATTCCAGATCTAAAATGCAATGTACACTGTCCATAGACAAGAGACTCAACAAACCTAGGTTAAAAAGGCAAAGAAAATGATAACTGTGTTTGCTGCCAATTTATTGGAGAGTTGAAGCAC